>JAZHYW010006876.1:0-83447 GCA_037355805.1 Ixodes ricinus
AAGTCATCGTCCGGGTCGTCCTTGGGTCGCTGTCAAAGCCGCAGTCGGGATCGTCTTCCATGTCATTGTTCGAGTCGTCGCCTGGGTCATCATCAGTGTCGTCGTCAGTCTCGTCATCAAGGTTGAAGACACTGTTTGGTGTCGAGGCCGTAGTCAGGTTGGTTGTTAACATTGTAGCCGGGGTTGGTCTTTGGAGTCGTCCGTTTCATCATCGGCGTAGCAGTCGTCATCATGTTTTCGTCGAGGTGTGATAGCCAGGGGCTTTGTCAAGTTCATTGTCCGGGTCATTTCCGAGGCCATAGTCGAGGTCGTCGTTGATGTCACAGTTGGAGTCGTCCTCGGGTGATTTCAAGGACGTCGCCTTCGCGATCGTCGTCTTCAGAGTTATTGTGTTCACAGATGCTACGCTTCGTGGGCATAGATTGTGTTACCCTGCACATCCACCAATATGTCATGAACAAAAACAAACTTGATTAATAAAACTTAAAATCAATGTTTAATGCAGCGAACTTGTGCCGAGAAACATAAAGTAACAAAGACCGCACATACTTTGACGGCGACGGAAGGACGACTGACTCGAGCAGCCATGCGAAGCTCCTTTGTGAGCGTGTGGGTATCTAGAAGGTTCCGAGCTCGAGCAAACAAGATTCTCGAGTCATCTGAAGCATTCTAAGCATGCAAACAAAAGAAAGATAAACCCCAGCCAGCGGCGTGGGAGTCGAGCACGCTGCTGACTCGGCTATTCGCAGGTGGCAATATGACTTGACACAAAGTAGCAATTTACTACAGGGATAGATACTCATACCAGGCATATTTCTGACACTTTCCTCTACACAGGCCTATTTATTAGCAGGCGCACTCACAAAATATTGGTAAAGTTTGAAGCGAATAGTGGTTTTGGCCGAATATTTTCTGATCAAATATCGAATAGTTTCTCCAAGCCTTTTACTACCATTGTACCATGCTTAAATTAAAATTCAGCTGAACTCGTGAAAGTTGTCCCAACCTCCCACTTGTGCACTTCTAAGCTCAGTTAGTTTTAATATGACTATATGAACTGTGGCCTCAGAAAGTCCAATGCCTTCATTGTGGTGGCATGTAAATGACAGATTTGACATTACATTTAACCGAAAGAGACACCCAGTTATCCTAATCGAAATAATTTATAAATCTGCTTGCTATATGCAAATATCTTTTCTTTAATCTCAAATTTAACCCCCTCGCAAAAATTTAAAAAAAACAAGCACAAGTAATGCAAGCAGATTGTCAGGACAGTACTGCTTGAATAATCGTAATGGGTTAGTCCCATCAAATGCGCTTTTCACTGAGCACCTGCAGAATGCAAAAAAGCAATGCCCGCCATCTTTGCGAGTTTTGCTTTCCCGCGGTACACAGGTGCTCAGTGGGAAGCGCACTCAACGGGGCTAACTTGCTGCGATTGAAAAAGAAGTGAATTAAACGAAAATGCTGTTCGAATTGAGTAGCTTATGAATGCATGAAAAACATAGTCAGACAAACAAAATTTAAAATTCGTTTGAATGAACCCGAAGTATGAAATACCCGAGTTTGAATTATTGCAAATTTGCTGTAATAGCATTGACTCTCCATCTGGCTTGTGTACTTGCCACCACACTACAATTATTGTATCAATTGTTTCAAAGGCACCGTTCAATCGGCCACGATTGAACGGTGCGTTTGTGTGTATTTTCTGAGTATTTTTGTAAAGGGGAATATGCTTGTGTTTTGTATATTGTACAATTAACTAACATAGGCTATTTTTTCTGGTTTTTCCTTGAATGTTGTGGGGCAGTGCTCTTTTTTGTCTACTCTTAAATATTGTATGCCAGAATTTCTTGTTATAGTGCCCTGAACGATGTATGCAAGTGACGTTTTGCTATAGTGTCTGCTTATTTTCTTTAGTTTCATATATCTCATTGCCGACTGTTCAATCTTTTTTTTTGTTTAGTGTTCTGAGTTTTTTTCCTTTTTTTCCATGCACGCTGCTTGTAGCTGCTAAAGTTAAGGGGACTTAGGACTAGTCAAGCTGTATCAAACAGCTTTTTTTCCAAAGCCCCCACCAACACTGTACCTTTTGTTGGAAAATAAACCTATTATTAAACCTATATTATTATTATTATTATTGTCATTTTGTAGCGCTTCATTTAATTGCTGTGAGCAGTAATGATCCTAGTAATCAATTGCTTTTTTAAGCCTGAGGTAATGATCCTAGTAATCAGTTACTTTTTTTAAGCCTGAGGTAAACTGAAAGCAAAATTTGCTCTACAAGATTCACCAACCTGCCTGGCTATCTCAACTACGCAGAGGACGTTCTTCGTTTCTCGAGCTCGGGACCGGTACGATCTGGCTGTACACGGCGTTAGTAATAAGTCCAAGGTTTGGGAAGATGCAGCAGACAACAGTGGCATCATCCATTCACTCCTTAAGGAACATTACCAGGTGGCTTGTTTACTGTGCTCAGTGTACGGAAAACAAGATTCTGGACAAAAGTATGCCAAAGGGTGTTTCAACAGTCATAAGAATTTTAAACACAGTTTCGTCAAGTGCTCACTTATCCCTTGAAAAAGTGGTTTGTAGTTTGGATGAAAAACGTCGACAAGGAAAACTTTTTTTTTAATCTGGAACATGGAGCAAGAAGCCGGTCTTCAATAACACTGCCACTAGATCCTGTCCAAAGTCAATGCCTCTGTCTGTGAGCACCGTGGTCTTCATCACCCTTACTATTCACTGTGGAACTGAGCCATCTAGGCTTAATTCAGCTCAGTGCTCTAAAGCTTTATATTGTGAGCCTGCAGGTTATCAACACTACTACTGTTTGCAGTTCCGAGTAGCATCCATAACCAGTATGAGATTATATTGCAGCATACATGAATGAACGCTACTCCATACTTCAGGAAGGTTCACGTTTACTCTTACCTCAAAGGATTAAAAACTAAAATCATTTGGAGTAAGAGTAAATGTGTATCTTCCAGAAGTATTGAGTAGTGTTCGTCCATGCATGCGGCAATGTCTCTTTGATCTTGGGTCAGTTTCTTGTTTTGGCATGTCTATATGGCTTCTTTTAACCATAACTCTTTGATATCAAAGCTATACTTGAAGCACACTTCATTAGAAACAAGCAACTGGTGGTATTTTATGATTTAAAATGATAAAAGATGACACAACGATGGGAAGTTCGGCGGTTTCTGCGATGCAACCTAAACCATAGGTGGTACGGTGTCCTATAAGGTACCCAAATTCACAAGATATTCTAAATTTTCCTAACAGCTCATGCCCAAACGACTTGAAGTTTTTATTGCTTGGGTGTTTTAACTGATGAGACCAACAATAAAATGCCTAGCCTCACAGAAGTTTGTGGTAATATTTCCAGTGACCACTCCTTTGTGTCTGTTAATGTTGACATGGTTGCATCAGAACGTCCAACTTTTGTGAGTTAGGAATTCAAGACAATGTTGCGAAAGAATGGCATCCTAAATGGGTGCTTGTTCCTCCAGTACTATGTATTCCGCTTTCAATGGGGCAGCCGAGCATGTGGATCAGATAATACAGCAGAAGTTGAAGATGGCTAGACTAATTAAGTGACTTTCATTCACAAATAGCCAGAATGTTGCTGTCGTACAAAGCAACGCCAAATTAAATGATTAGCTGTAGTCCTGCTGAACTTTCATTGGTGTGGAAGCTCAAAACTGCACTGGGCTTGCTGCAGCCAGATTTTTAACCACAGCAAGTCTAAAGCAGCTTCATCACAACATGCAGAGCAACAGAAAGTTTGCCAGAAAGGTTCGACTTAATCCCAGTTAGGCGCCGGCTGCTGTATTGTCTGACCAGGAGTTTACGTTGTTAGTGTGACTGCTGTATGGCCGCTTGTAGATGAGGCATCAGGGTCGCATCTGCATTGTCCGAGGCGTCCCAGCTGACCCTGTCACCTAGGATTCCCTTTTATGACTTATCAGAGCATGCCTATACTTTGCTTACCCATAATTCGGCAGTGTGGTGGAAGCCCCATGCTCCTTACATCAGTCGTACGTCTCTCTTTCACCACTTAATCGCGCTTCTGTCTATACACCCACGCAAGGAGCACGTTTTCACATGACGGAATAGGCTTGTGACTGTTCCAACAAATGCGTAACTTCCACTGCACTGTCAGCTTAGGGGTGAACTGAGTACTGGCAATTTTCACTACATATTTTTTAACCTACTTTCACGGCTTTGTAATTAAACCGCCAAGTGCTGTGAATATTTGATTTGCTCGAGAAGGCTAGTGAGCGAACCTGCCGCCACAGCTTCCTGTTCCAGCTACCAGGTGCCATCGATTTTTCGCTGGAGTCGCCAGTTGTGTTGACGTTCCTGCAATAGATACCTATGAAGCCGTCGCTGACACTAAAGCTACTAGAACTGCGATTCAATGGCAGTTCGTGATGCAGGGAACAATTTCACAGCAGATTCTGGTGGTGACAGGCAGTATTGCAGAATGAGCACCCCCTCCCATCCAACTCCATTCCAGAGAATTGGATTTTCTAATACTAATTCCATTCCTTCGAACTCCTGGAAAGGAAAAACTGGGCCCATCCCCACTCCTGGAATGGCTGAACTGTTCCATTCCATTCCTCTCAATTCCTCTCAACCGTGAAAAGTGGCACTTGACAGCTAGTACTAAGTTACCGGAAAATAACGTCAGCATAAAGCTGGCGTTGTCAAATGCGTAGACAACTGCAAAATTGTGCAAAACCAAACCCGAAATCATTGATTCTACTAAGTTGAGCCGTGGTCGCACATAGCGCTAGTGGCAATTGATATGGTGGCACTGCAGATATCGATTGCACCACCAAGCGTAAAAGCCTCATAACAGAGAGGAAAACTTTAAGTCACCCATCTTCTCCACAAAAGAACCGTATATGTCCTCCACTTTTACGAGACACATAGTAAGTGAGGAGTCACGTGTATTAACGAAATGGGGGCGGTGTGACATTGTCCTTGCCTGGTGGCCTGCGACTGGTGCTGTAATCACACATATGGTTGCGTCTCACGGCGCCAGGAACAACACCTTGTCCGCCTACAACTCTACAGTTTGGGTTGCTTCACTGGGGTTGCCACTTTCATCCTCGAAGGAACATAAGCAGTCAGATAACCAAGCCGTCAGTTACCCAAATGCAATGATGCCGTTTCAAAAGCCCCTTTGACCGCATCGACGCAGCTCGCATTAGAACAAAGCGTATTCCATTCCTACTCTATTCTGGGCAAAATGCACCTACTAATTTCATTCCCATTCCATTCCAGTGCTGTCATCATTTTATTTGCATTTGATTCCAGGGTCGTGGAAGGGCGGAATCGTTCCAACTCTGAAGTGGCAACTCCACAACACTGGTGATAGTCACGAAGGCACCCAGTTCAGTGCGAATACTGTCCTCACAGCCCATCGAAAGCTGTTATTATTGCAACAGACTCCAGTAGGACGAAGTAGTGGGATTCGAAAGCCTGTTGTGCAGATTTGTACCTTGCATTGTTTCCGGTATTTTTTATTTCTTTCGTATTTTATAATGGACAACTCTTCTTTGTTAAGAGGATAACAAGCGTTGTAATCTCGGTATTGTTGCCAAACCTGCAGGTGTTATCATCGGTGCACTTTTAAATAAATGTATGCCACAGCCACGGATCAGCAGTGAGCACTTACCCTGGAATTTGGGTGTTTCGTAAGTATTCATTTTAATTGCGCGATAATGACATTCGTCTTCTGTTAGAATGAAAGAAACCTAAACAATATTCGACATGATGGATAATTTTGGACACCCGCGGCATGTGTGATCTGAGCGTTTGTTCTTTTCTTCTGAAGTGTGTCTCTTGCTTACTACCTGTAGCGTATACAATGTTGGGGACGGAAGAGATGCTGCGACCGACTCCAAGCAATAAAAACATTCTGTTTATTCTCACGTCGTTGAGCTCGTGGCAGCGAGTATGAGTAGCATTGTCATCTTTGGCGGTGCCGAGGCTGAACCAACAGACTGCCACAGAGCCGTCGCCTGCAGCTCTGCAGACTGTGAGAAATGGCACGATTTCGTTGAAGTGATTGCGGCTTCAGAGAGGTGTTGTTGCTGTTGACATGTACCGCAAGCAGGATGACGTACTAGAGAGCAGGAAAGACAACGTTCGGAAGCCGTGCATGGTAGTCGACGCCGAGGTCAGGCAGGGGCGGATCCAGAACTCCGTTTTGGGGGGGGGGGGGGCGGAAAATTTTAAGGATACTATTCTCCCATTTTTTCTTGTGCAAGGGGTCAAATTGCCATGTCAAATTGCCCTCCGAGAAGGGGGAGGGAGGGGGTCGACTTTGTTTGGGGGGGGGCCCCGTCGCCCCCCCCTTGGATCCGCCACTGAGGTCAGGCAATGAGGCAGCAGACAGAGGGGAAATCGACCCTGTCGTGCTTTCAGTCCAGCTTGATTAGTTCGGAGTGTGCAGCCTCGGACTGAAAGGGGATGCCGGCCGACTGCGGGGCCGATGCAACATCCCCTAATATGAAGAACCGAGCTGAGAGCGAATGCCCGACGTGGCAACGATGCGGAGACCCTGGTCAGCTAGCGACATGCCTTGTGAACAGTGTGGAAACGTCGATGAATATTCACTTGCCGAGCCGGTGGGGCGAGCAAGATGGTCGCAGCCCATTGCTGGGAGATGCCGGCGCTAGATGCGACAGAGGAGAGGCGATGGTGGAGGTGCAGCAGATGTGGAGGCTGTGAAAGTTGAAGATACGCCTACTGCATTTTCGTCCGAAAAGGCAGGGCCGTTGCCGTGCCCCTGGCCATGAAGAACATTCCCCTAAATAGCAGGCGCTCGGAGTCGATCATCATGTCCAGGTCACCAATTTGTAGCACTTTCGATGTTGAGAACGGGAGAGATGGTGCGACAGACTCTGAGTTTAGCTGTGAAAACATTCTCTTTATTCTCGAACCGTCGAGCTCGTTCCGACCAGTAGCTTGCTTTTATACACTGCAGTCATTAGCAATATTGTTGATCTACGTGTTTTGCAACACTATTAATACGGCAGATTGGGCGAGTTGGTAAGGCATAATTACGAACCATCGCACAGGTAGACAGTTACTCAAAATCCAAACAGACAAAAAATATACACTCGCACAGCGCTGATGAGAGTATTTTTTGTGTTTGGATTTTGGGTAACTGTCTACATGTGCGCTGGTTCGTGATTTTGCAGCACTGTCGTCTTTGGCGGTGTGGAGGCCGAACCGATGGACCGCCACAGGCCCACATCTGTATCTGTTTCATATACTGAATGCCTTTTTGCACGGCTCTGTTTTTCATCTTTGTCTTCCAGATTTTTACTGCTCACTTGTAATAATAAATGTGAAATTTAAAACTGTCATATTAGAGATTGAACTTTATCAAATAAATGTGAATTTAATTAAGCTATAGATTTTATATAGACTGTTACATTTTATACCATTGTGTCCAGTGTTGGGAAGTACTTGAAGTACATTGTACTTAAAGTACTACTTCAAGTAGGTTTAGGAAACTTGTACCTTACTTGAAGTACATTCTCTGTGTATGTACTTGTACTTTACTTTAAGTATTTTTTTCTGGTACTTTCCGAGGAAAGTACAATTCCCGACTTCAAAGTACATTCCCCAAATTTGGTCTTGTTAAATTTATATCAAGAAATGATGCTTTGTCAGCTCTGAAGATATACTGGGAGGGATATTCTACTCTCACCAGAAACGTGAGCAGACGACGCATCGCTCCGTTGGTTCTGGGGGCGGCTTCCCCATAGCTTTTTGAACTCTCGCTATTTCTCGGTCAATCAGCGCAAGGGAGGAGGTTTAAAATATTAAGCAAGCAAAACTAATCATAATGTAGCACCTGAGACTGTGGTGCGAAAAAATTTAACTTTCGAGTCGAAGAAAAAGAAAACAGAGGAGAACGTCACAATGTTTTGAAACATTCTCTTTTGTCTTTTCCTTCGACTTGAAAGCTCCTTAATTTTTTCGCACCCCAAGCTCAGGTGTCACATTATGATTAATTATCACTAGCTCGCTTGCACACACACTGTTTTTCTTTTTTTTTTTCATTAAGGAGTGGACACTTCTCTGTAAGAGGACTGCTTGCGGAAGCTACAGGACTCACGTCATGCTCTCTCCTAGTACATTTAACCCCATTCGGTGCAACAATCCAGTGCGAGAAAATCACTATAAAGTAATTTTCAGGAATTTGGCTCAATTCATGAAAATAACTACTCTGGGGCCATTTTATGAAATATTCGCCGCTGTTTTTGAAAGTAGGTCACGCAGCCCTGATTACCCTGGGCAACGCATACCAGTTAAAAAATCACTGTATAGGGGAATTAAAGGGCATCATGAACGATTGTGTTAAAATACTTGTACTTTACTTTGAAAGTACATTGTAGTACTTTACTTCAAGTACATTGCACCCAGTGTACTTGCTACTTTACTTCAAGTACATCACATCTAATTTACTTTGTACTTTACTTGAGGTACATTTTAGATGTACTTTACCCAACACTGATTGTGTCTAAATTTGTCAGGATACAATATGCAAGTAAGCATAAAGTAACTGAAAAGTTGAAAGAAGCAAATTCGAGATTGCAAAACCTGCTTCCCAATAGATATTTTTTTCCAAAGTATTTACGTGATAGTGCAACTGAAGGCTCCATTTTCAGTTTTTCATTTAAAACAAACTTTAAAAAAAAACATTTTTTTTATGCTCGGAAAATTAAGTTATTGTGTTCAGCTTATTCTAAACTTTCTAAACTGTTTGTATGAAATGCCAGAGAGCGTGTGCTAACAGTGGGTAGATAAGGTTTTCATAATTTCTGATAAAAGAAACTGACTATAGTTTCTCTTTAGTGACCGTGTCGCCAAGGTGACAACAGAACAAGTAGCAAATGCACGCCACTGTTGTGACATATTTGAATATCCTTATCGCTTGCTTGGGCTCAGCGGGTAATGCAAGTCGGCACTAGCGTGAGTATAAAGGTCGCTAAATCGCATGTAAGCGATTTAGCGAGCGACGGCGATAGCGACGACAGTCGGCGACGAATGACAAAGATTTCTCACTATCGCTCGTCGCGTCGCTCGGTTTCGGGATTTCTAGAAAACATCGTTCAGCTTTCATGCGGCTTGCCTCGTCGCGCGACTGACCGAGCGTCAGCGAAGCGGGTCGCCGTCGCTTGTCTCATCGCTCGCAAAATCGCTTACATGCGGTTTACACTTCACGCTGTCAAAATTATCGACTCGAGCGCGCATACTTTCACCTAACCTCTCATTTCCACGAGAGCGCGTGCAAATCAAACGCTAAACCAAGACGGGGGCTGCAGCCAGCAGCTTTGAGAGCGTCATACAACGGAGTACAGTTTGACAGAAGCAAGCACACACTTCGCTAGCGCATTCCAGCCTTGAGCGCTCGAACTTCCGAAAACGAAACTAGATTTTGCCACATTTTGGCTAGCTCGAAACATTATTTTTAAATATAGGGTGTCTTTTAGCCATAATCTAGACTAAGAGAAATGTGAACCTTCCCAAATTATATTTCTTTCACTGTATTATATAAGTAATAATTGTCTAGTATCGTTACGTTCATGTAAAATACGGTGGGGGTCACCGGACCTTCGTCTGAAACAAAAAGTCTGCTATATATACCGAGCGGGTCACGGTTGCATTTGAGTAGGAGTGTCGGGTTGTTAGTGCCTCTGTGTGTTGTTTGTGCCTGTGTATGCTTGTACATTGATCTTGTGGTCTGTGCTGTATGTGTTGGTATGCCGCCGTCCGCTCGAGCGTGTCACTTCCAGAAATGTCAAAATCCTTTTTATTTTTATAGTTTTCCGCATACTCACTAGGTGGCGCAAGTAGCCACCTTGTTTTGTTTTCGCTTTGTTCGTACATAGTCCATTTAGTGTGTAAGGAACCACACCACTACAGCTACAGTCTAGCACAAAAGTAACCGCGTGTTTAAATGGCGCTGGCGTTCAGTTCGTCGTCGTTCGCTGGCTGTTTCAGTAGCCGATTCGCACCCGGAAAGCCGCAAAATTTGCGTACACACGAGATATGAGTGGATACGTCGAAACGTCCCGTACAACTTTGCTCGGGGTAAAGAGGTGAGCGGGACGTCGGAAACGCCGGTCGGGTCGGGGCGATCCGTCGTCGCTCACGGCAAACGGGCTTTTTCAATAAAGTTCATGTCTGTGGTCGCGAAAAGATTCCTCCTGTGGAAACTACCCGGTGTCGGTGAAAATGCAACCGGCATGAGGCCTCGGCGATCGGCTGAACCGCCACGCGAACGGGACCTGCTCGATGGGGAAACGCGCTGCTGGGTGCAGTCGATGGTCGCTCCCACTGTCGCGTAATCGCCGCAATGGATACGGCGTCAGCGCTTGGGGGTGAATGCCTGCGGTGGTTTAGCGCGTATGGACGATTACGAATGAACACATGCAAACTACGCTTTCGCTGCGGCGAAAAGCCGTGTAAAGCGCTGGGCCTCGCTCGTAGATCCCGTCTCACGTCAAACGGCCGCCATTGTCAAAAAACACCCCTAGACGTGTGATCGCGGAACGAAGTACACGTTCAAAGATGTTCATTTTACACGAGACCTCGGGTGCAAACGAAATACACCGAGCCTCGCGTGTAAAACGAACACCATTTGGGGAGTCCGCCCTGGGACAACGGTTTACACGCCCAGGGGTGTACTTTTTGCTAACAGTGAGCACACACTCTGACGGTTGTAGTGGGTGCTCTTAATAAGATGATACCTTCGACCCCGTAACGACGAGTCTGGCGGTTGCGAATTCTGGAGCCGCGTCCTCAGCGATATCAAAATCATACAAAGTTTGAGTCGATCGAAGGATATTTGGTGCTCTTTCCTACCAAACAAATACTTTGTTTCTTGCCTTAACAATTTCGCGGGATTTTTTTCTTCTTCCTTTTGTCGCTTCATCGCCAAAGCAAGTGCCATTTGCCTGTCGCACCCGCTAGCAAAGTACATATTAGCTTTGTATAGGTGCCACCATAGCGTGCTGGTGTGTGTATAGGATAATATCTGTTCTATGCACGAAATGCCAAGCTGCACAGCTAGCTATACCGCGTGCAAGGTGTGACTTTTTTAGAAATGGGGAGCTCGCGCGCGCCTGTCGAAATCTGCAGCGAAAACTTCCGCAGCCTGGCGGCGAAATCGTGAAACGCCCGCTGCACGTATACGCTGACGGCGTGACGCCGTGACTGCAGCAGCGTTCCGTCGATTCAAATTACAGCGCTCGTTCGATCGCCTTGACGACTTCGTAACTTGGTGGGTGCACTTCGCTACGCGTTCCCAACGCTCCTCTAACCGATACGCCCTATCGAACACGGAAAGCGTGATTGGGATTCAATTAGCTTCGACTCCACGATCGTCCGTGGCAGGCGCGGGGTCTCTTTTCCCACTGCGCACGTCTCTCCGATAGGCGGCACGATTCGCTTCCAGGGCCCCCGCTTCTGCTGCGGAGCGTGCCCGTGGGGAACGCCTTTTCTCCTCGGGCGTGACAAACGCGTGACAAACGCCGCACGATGTTGTCGGGCCTTCTCCAGGGTGGGTCGCGTCCGTCGTCGTTGGAGCGCGCCCCATGCGCGACCGCGATTATCGGCGTCGGCTCCCGTAAGCGGAGGACAAACCGCGTGTTTGGCCTCCGCTTACCGTTCATTTCAACATGCGACTTCCTCAGCTTTCGGTATACGGTGTCAGAAAGCTCCAGACGATTGATCGATCTGCTTCTTCGCGGACTGTTTTAACATTTCTAAATGGACAAACAGGCGTTTCTTTCTTCTTTTTTTACAAAATTTAAAAAAAGGTTTGAGACAACTGACAACAATGATTTGAAGCGCCAAGATGGCTGAAGTTCCGTCATTCAACGAAGCTTATCTCGATCGGTGACTCTAATCGTGACGAAGGCAACTTCCGTCAAGCGAGCCATTACTCCGTCCAAATCGCGGCACTCCCGTCTGCCACACATGGGTCAAGAACACATTGCTGCTCTGTTCGTTTACTATATATACTCCGTAGTTGATATCCTTTCGTGTGCGCGTCGTCGCGCATTCCGCGAGAACGCTTTTTTCACGACGCAGAGGTCGTCCTGTAATGAATAAGCCAAGTTCCAGCTCATCGACATCCATTAGAGCGAGGGGCTCCACGAGCGAGGACTGTTTCCTGCTTAGCATGTCATTACGGAAAAGAACGCTGCAGCATTTCGAGGCAAAGAGCGCAGTTTCAAAACGAGTTACAGTCGTGCGCTCATCAATCATCGGCTTCCACACGTTAACTCTATTCCTTCCTTGTTGTTCGAGCTGACCAGCCAGACAAGGAGACACCTGGAGTTGTATACTACGTTTAAGCTTACGATGGACCCCAGCACACGCTTACGAGTCATCGAAGCAAATCCAATGCCTTATGAGTGACGCGTAACCTTTCGGGTGTGGGCGCAGTCACGTGACAAGTTCGCGAAGTTTGATTGGCTGGGATAGCTCGTAGCCTTTCGCTGCGGTCCATCGCACGGTGAAACGGAGTATAGTAGTAGCTATACCCTGTATTCATTTTCTTTCCAAATTTCAGGACCTCGTCGTCTACATGGTTGTTGTTTCGTTGTTGCCTCGATTGGTTTTCGTCGTCAAGCTCATGTCCGTCAGCTTTTATGGGTATGTAGATCTTGCACGGACACGCGCACACATGCGCGCATAGACTCACGGACGTGTGTCTACCGGCACAAATCAATTTCGTGTTATAAATGAAGCCCGTAATATCTCCGTCCTGCCTTCATACCCGACATCGTTTATTCAGTGTCGCAGCATGACGTCGTATATACGTGCAACCGCGCGTCCGCGCGATATACGTTTAGCGTTTAGGGTCACCGCGCACCCGCAGTTCGTAGTCTGTAAGCATTACTTCTTCAGGAAACGTTCGAGCGCGGAGAGACATTTCCTTCTGCAGCTACGATTTGTGAACAGACATTCGAGATTACATGAGAAGGTGACGAGACGCCGGAGCGTTCTTCGAGGGAATGTTACATTCTGTGCGGTACTTACTAAGTATTATTGGAGCAGGTATCATTTTGTTGTGGCATCATTATCGTACTTTGTAGTGTGCTTCTTATGGCTTCACCGAAGGAAAAAGAGAAAAAAGCTCGATGACGCGATTATCGCAACACAGCGGTTTCAATTCGGCACTCGCATTATCGTTGCCACCATGCAGTCCATGTGCGGGGTCATTGTTCCCTCAGAGCTCTCCTCTCGCACCGAGGCAGCGAAAAGAATAAAGGACAAAGAGGAGCTCGCGGATATTTCTCGGCAGGGATGACCGATCGGATTGTACACGGTTCATTGTTCTCGGTCCGTATACACGGGTCTCAGTCACGCGAGCGACAGCACAGTGGGTTTGCCGGCGACCATTCAGAGATATCAATGTGCACGGAGGAAACCCACGAAAGCGGTGGAACTTCGTCGCTTGAAGCAAAAAGACAGACAAGCTACAGCCCCGCTAGAATGTATACGGATCGTTTGTTGTTGTTTTATTTACAAGTGCGCAGCGTTGCCAAAGCTACTGGAGCGAGTTTGTTGCTTTATCGGTGCGCAAGTTATCGGTGCTTCTTGCACAGGGGCTGCGATGATTGATGTCAGAACGCCGAGCTCTTATTGGTTGACTGAAAAAATAGAGGGTAGACCTCAAGGCATCTAGCATTGAGGTCTACCCACTATTCTTTCAATCACAGCCAATCAGAGCTCGGCGTCGTTCTGACGTCACCGCAACTGCTTACGCAAGAAGCAGACGACTTGCTATCTGCATATGCCATTTCCATAGAAGCGTCTCAAGCCGCAGTTACCTGCTCGTACACCATACAAAAGACACTGGTGTTCGTTGCAGACACATGATGACGGAATTATCTGCGTCTCAAGCATGTTCGGAGCATGTTTGTTTCACACGTATGTACATGTCTGCAGGTGGTCTTTGTTTGACGACAAGACAAGTTGAAGTATCCTCACTCTGGGTTGTGAAAAACGTCAAACAGGCGGCGGCTCCCAATCTTCTCGCCGCGATGGACAGTTCAAGCACGTGGTTGCAAAGCATGGCGCCTCACTGGTGCCCATGCATGCGTGCAAGCATGTGCATCGTGCGCGTGAACTTAGCCTTGAGGCGAGCTTGTAATTGGACGCACTTGCCCGCACGAGCATCAGAGACATGGCGGCGGCCAGATGCCCTGCTTGCAATCGTCTATAGACTTTTTTCAAGGGCGCCGCCGTTTTGAGAATTGCGGCGCCGACGACGCCGTTAAGCGGCTTAAAACTCGACATACAGCTGGTTCTGGCAGCACAGCTATCTGGGTAGGCAACGGTGTGGGTATGCGGAGAAACTTGGCTATAGGCTTGGCTATGATGGGCTACAATAACTTGACTGGAACTTCACCAGTTGAATCCAGCTGGCTAATGACAGGAATCAACAGCTTAGATTCGATTTTGTTGTTGTAATAAGCTGCATCAGACTGTCGCCGCGAAACGGCGTGTACGGGTGGGTCAGGTGGGTTAACACTGTCTATGTGATGAGCCGCCGCAAACTGTCGCCGTGGAGCGGCGTAAACGGGGCGGCCGGATGGGTTAACACGCACCCCAGTGACACACGCGCGACGAAATGTCCCTACAGCGTGCGATTCGCGTAACGAGTGTCGATGAAACCTTCGTGTCGACGAAACGTGGTCCATAAACGTTTCGTCGAACGAGTTTCGACGAAACGATTGGGACCCGTTTCGTCGACACTAACGTTTCATCGACACTCGTTACGCGAATTGCACGCTGTAGGGACATTTCGTCGCGCGTGTATCACTGTAGTGCGTGTTAACCCATCCCCCTCTCCCGTTTACGCCACCTCGCGGCGACGGTCTGCGGCGGCCTCTTGCAAAACTGTTAACCCCCTGGCCCACTTGCAGCTTATTACAGAAAAAATCAAATCTGATGCTGTCGATGAAACATCGCGTGTCGATGAAACGTCGTTCGTTGAACTGATTGCCACCGAGTAGGGAAACTGCTTGCCACCGTGTAGGGAAACGTTAACCCACCTGGCCCATCCGCACACGCCGCTTCGCGGCAACAGTCTGGTGCGGCTTATTAAAAATAAAAACAACACAGTCTGAGTCTGAGCATGTCGATGAAACATCGCGTGTCGATGAAACAATCTGTCGATAGAACGTCGTTCGATGAACTGATTGTCACCGTGTATCTTTGGCTGCAGTCTCAGACTGTCAGCCAACGTTACTAAGCCACTCCAGTTGGGAAACTGCCATAGAGACTGCTCTGAAAAGTGGCACCGCCGATCCGTCGCGAGAACCGATCTAATGGCGATCCCAACGCCGCCATTTCTCCTGCAGCGGCCAGCCCAGGAACTGCACGTGACTTCCATTTTCGTTGTAATCGGCCATTTTGAGGCCAGAACAAATACTGTGGAAGGGGTTTCGAAGTACCGCCCCCGACTCCCAAGCGGACGCGCCGCGGATTACTACCGTGGTTAATATACGCCTAACTCCAGGACGCGCTACCGAAATCCCCGCTGACGCACGGTTGTATAAAAACAATATTAATTATACTGCAAAACCTTGCGAACTAAAGATTTTAGAAAACAACGCGCGCCCTCAATTTTGTACTAGAATTCCAATAAAAGTTACCACAAAAGAGTTTTTTCCGTTGGTTTTTACGTAAAAACATGCTTTCTAAAAGCTTAAGGCGACCACAGTTAAGACAAATGATACAGAGTGGCGCTGTTGTCGTATTTAGCTCGGTCTCGGTGGACGCCAGCGGCCCAGGTTTCAACGGTGAGTTTCCCAACTGAGAGTTCTAGTCGCGTTGCTGTCAGCTTAAGGGTGAATGGAGTATCTATTGGATGATCTCGTCAACCTACTGAGGATGACACCAAGTAGGTAGAAAGGTTGGAAGGCTCGCCTACAATAATATATGCGCGTTGCTTGTGTTTCAACTGTGTGGAAATGCTAGGTTGATAATCGAGGGCGTTCTATATACTATCACTGCATAACTTCGTTATTCATCGCCAAAAACCAAAATGCCGCCTAATTTCAGCAATCGCAGTGGAGGCGGGTATGTGTGCGGGCGCGTGCGTGCGTGTGCGCGCGTTTGTTTTCAATTGAGGTTTTGCGATGCCCGAAACAGAAGCCGAAGACGGACAGGCTACACCAGGTTAGCAATCGGAACAGTTGTAACCAAAATGCGACTTTACGGTAGGCATACACCTTGTCATTCATACTTCAAGAGAGAGAGAGAGAGAGAAATATTATTCGACCAAAGCTGCCCTGACCATCAGTGAGAGGGAAGGAGAAATGTCAGGGAGGAAAACAAAGAAGAGAATTGAGCAAAACAGAAAAAAAAGGAACAACCAAATTTGTAGAAACGTCAGGACAACATATTTCCTTCTGGCCGAGACTAGAAATAGCGACTCCTGCAGCCGCGCTTCACCAGAAAGGGATCGCCAAGTTGTTCGCGGCTCAGCACGAACTCCGTCCAAGGTGCGTTTCTTGCGAGGCCGTTCAACCTGCAGCGTCGGCAAGAGCAGATCCTCCCTACTGGGGGTACACATTCAACCGACAGGGGAGGAGGAGGAGGGGGATGACAGCTCCTTTCCGAACTTCGCCCCTCTTGTCCCGGAATAAAGCAAGGCGTCCTCACGTCTCTCCGAACCCGACACGCCGAGCAGCAGCCGCCTTCGGCATGTCTCACCCTTCTCCGATTCAACAAAATCGAATTGTTTTGCGGACTTGGATGGGAGGACTACCAACCATTCCCGTGAGAGAGGTTGGAACGCCAGGGGTTCTACGCTCTGTTTCGTCATCCCAGTGATGGAAGCGGCATTTGAACTTTTGTAGCAGGTTCTGTAGCGGGCGAAATATTGTTTTGGAGCAACTACTGACGCTTTTTGAACAGATGCCAACGTCTGTTAGCACATATCACTTAAAAATAAAAAAAGTGATTGCATCGCTGAATGAGTTTATATTTGATAATAACTAAGACTTCTTCTTTGATACTGGAGAATATTATTTTCTTTTAGCAAAGATAGACACGGCGCAAAAGGAATACCGAGTCTTCTTTCTAGAAATAAGGCTGTGGTCAACATAGCTTCTATCTAGAATGGATACTAAAAGTGAATGGACACAGCGCAATGGCTTCAGTCGCGATAAAACCTCCCTCTCATCCCCGCTTTTAAGCCCGGTAGTTTATTTAGCCTATAAATATAATTTCTGTAAAATTCTAGCAAAAACTGGCATGTTCGCTAACACACCTATCAATAAAAACGCTTCCCTCAAGTTTCACGAGCCTACCAAGCTCGAGACTCTAGTATTATAAACTGCAAAAACAACCAGACACAAATAGTATGAAAACCTACACTTGTACTTTAAAAGTGACAATGCTCTTTAGCTGCGTTTGAACCAGAGAGAACTCAAAGTTCGCTGCTCTTTTGATAGACAGGTGGGCGAGAACTACGTACCTAGACTACCGTTCATATTAAAATATAGACTCTCGTTTTCGTTGTTTTCTTTTTCCCGGCGGAGCTGTTCTTAAAATAAATGTCAACCTACAATAAAGACCAAAGGTAGACCTAACCCAGGCGCTCGCCCATGTCAGCCGCTGCTCCTAGCACTCCGGTGCGAAGCGGTGAAGCTGGACGCACGCGCGCTCGGGAGAAGCGTCCCGGAGGCACGCGGAAGGGCAGACATGATTAATCGAGTGATCTCATCTGGATTACAAGACCCTGGTTCTGTCTTATCGCAATAGCCGCCACGCTACTATTTTACGATGTTTTCTCGCGACGTTTAGTTCCTGACATCGCCGACGTCGTCTGGAAATGGAGACGATGTCGGCGATAAACCATCAACCGGCCAGCACGGTTGACGAGCAATCTCTATACTTCGTTTCATCTTAATTCAAAACGCAGCCGACGCTACGAGCCAATGGGACCAACCAAACAGCGTAATTGAGCGCGATATCGTGGCATTCGTCCGCCTTCTTACACGTGTTCTTTCATCGGCTAAAACCACTCGCGCTTTTAGCGTGTGTGTTCGTGGTTGTATGTGTTCGAGTCTTGGACTGTGTTCTGCTGACCCAAGATGAAACAAACTATGCGTTGACTAGAGGGGCTGTGAATTATCATGTTTGTATCACTTTCCTTTCCTCCTACTTCTCCGAGTGTTAAAATCAATCAACAATCAAAACGTTTTTTTTTTTGCTTTATTTTAAGCTTTTTGGGCGCACTTGTGGCGCCCAAAGCCTAGCAAAAATGGCACTCTGGCCGCTGGCGCATGATGTCTATCAGACTTTCGTTCATGACGCAATGTGGCGAACATGGCGCAGCACTTCCATCACTGTCGGGCAATCAAAGCGACTGAGCAAAGCACGTGACAGTACTGCCTAAGCACCGAAAGAGTATTGCTACGGCGCTCGTGCTCGTTTTGTCACCGTCTATACTAATCACGCCCACAAAAAAGAAAAGTTATATTACGTTGCATTTACTGTACGTGATTTGTTTCAGCCGGTGGTTATAGAATCGCACGAAGACTACGAGAGCCGTGATGACAGATTTTGGGCGCTGTTTGATCGGCTCCGACGGATCGTATGCGGAGGCAAGTCGTCTGCCTTTGCGCAGGAGTTGCTATGACGTCGAACGACGCTGAGCTCTTATTGGCTGATTGAAAAAAATAGTAGGTATAGACGTCAAGGCATTTAGCATTGAGGTCTACCCATCTACTCCGTTCTGCGATCAAAGCCAATCAGAGCTCGCCGTCGTCTGACGTCATGCACTCCTGCGCAAGACGGCAGACGACTTGCTCTCCATATAGCATTGGCTGCGGTCCAACTTAATGTGAAACAGAGTAGATAATTAACGGAAGAAGAAAAAAAAATCGTGCACCTCGTTTTACCATTTGTGAACAAATTCATGCGCGCCATTACTGGGGTCGTCACGTGACGTGTGACGCCCACTAAACTCGGCAGATGACGTCAATATATGTAACATTTTCGTGCAATTTCTTTTATGTCGACTTTTTTTCTTCTACATAGCCCTAGGCCATGCCTCGTTGCACGATAAACAAAAACACCATTCGAACCAGTTCTGTGCATATAGTCGACGAAGCATGCGCGCCTACGAGCCGGCATTTCGTCGTGCCATCCCTCGAGCCACCCCCGGCCCCCCTACCAATTTAGATAATCGGACGCTCGTCTTTATCCGAATCGTCCGGGGCGTTTAGAGCAGTTTGATAAGGGCCACGTAGACCAACTATATATATATATATATATATATATATATATATATATATATATATATATATATATATATATAGATGGAAACGCCCTAGCAACTACGCAGGGAACCAGTCGCCCGCCCGCCCCCCCCCCCCCCAACCCGACGTCCATACGCCTATGCTCGGTTTCATCTTTATACGACGAACCGCGTCGGAGATGCTATACGAGCCAATCAAACGCCTTCCCTCCACCACGTGACCCTGCTCTCCGCGCGCTTAGGTATGTGGCAAGAAACTTGATCACGTGGCGAAAGAGACGCGTACGAAGTGTCCAACAAGCACCTACAGCTTCCACCGCACTGTCAGCTATGGGGGAACCGAGTTCACCTTGCGGTGGATCACGAGGGTACGTTTATACGAGCCATCAAACCCAATCCAATGACGTGCGAGAGTCACGTGACTTTTAAGAGTATATAGCGCACCGGCACGGCGCGAGGAGTTCGTGGTCACACGTGAATCGTTTCTCGGCACTGCATTGGCTGAGAGGGCATCGTAGCGTCCGTTGCGATCCGACGTAAGGTAAAACGGAGTTGCAGCCACTTCCCGCGGTGTTTATCCCCGAGCTTCCGAGCAGACGCCGCGCCACCGCGTTCGCGAACGGCTCGCTGCTCTACCCACGCCGGCAGAGGTGCGTCTTCTCGGCAAGCGGCCGGCCTTGCTCGTGTGTGTTTATTTATTACGCGCTGCTCGGAAGGCGTTGGGAAGGGCACGTTCGCTGCTTAGATGAGCCGATTCTGTCGAAACCACGCGCGCGGATATTTCTGGGAAAGGCGTCACTGCGTGCTCACGCAACCTGCTCCTGCGCGATTCGCGATCTGCTGGGAGGGGTTGCGGTCTGTTCAACACTTCCGGTCCAATAGGCCTGCTTCTCTGGGCCAGGGGCGCGGTAGAGTTCGTTAGCGCCAGTGAGTCTCGCGACCATTTAATCGTGCAGCCGCGCCATGGCGCCCGCAAAGAACTAAGAAACAACAACTTCGCAATCATTACAAGAACAATGCAATCTTCAACGTCCTATCAAAATACCAAAACAATTTTTTTGTTGTTCTTGTTGATATATTTCACAAACGTATATCAACGTGAGCGAGCGTGTGGACGTGCAACCGAAACGCGACCTCAAAATAATCTATTTTTCTCACCGCTCAAAACTCCAACTACAGGCCTATATTGCTTCCCTAGGCAACAGCAATTAAAAGCTGCCGAAAAGGCTCGCAGAAAGTGTAGAGCAACATTTTTTTTTTCAAACAAGGGAGAGAAAAACGCAGCATAATAAATAAATACAGGGATAAATGTGGTAGTGGAAGCCAAGCAAACAAAAAATAAAAAAAGAATAAAGACGTAAAACAAGGGACGGCACCATCCCATCAAAAGATATGTGATTGTCTCGTTTCAAAAATTCAAAAGATGTGCTTAGGTCGTCCCTTTTTTACCTGCTTTTTTATTATTATGATTTTTAACTGAGCGTAATGTTTGTTTACAAAAGCTGTTGAACATGTGCTTTTTCAAAAGATATGGTTGTCCCCTGTTTTACTCGTCATTTATTTTTATTATCATTTTGCCCTAAAATAATGTTTATTTACAGTCCTTTTCGAACATATATACTTTGGAACAGGTGCCTAAGCAAGGCTGGCAGGTGGCCACCGGAATGCTGCGTGTGCGACTCGAGAGAGCAGCGTCGGAAATAGCGTCGCTTTGATTTATGATTATACGAGCAGATCAACGAATTTCCTGCAGTGTTAAGGCAGCAAAGTTCTGTATAATGCCATATTTTTCTTCTTTTGTTCACAGGATATGTAAAAAAAACACTGTTTACAAACTTCGGATGCACAAAAAAATCAGATTCGCGTCTGCGCATGCGCGGCCGTCGTGTGACGTCATAGCGGTGTGACGTTATAGCCGCGCGTCGGTGTATATATTAGACCTTTGCAAAGAAAAATCGCCTTCTGAGCGCTGCCATCTTTGTCTGCTGGGCCGTGGAACGCCTTCTAAGCACGCGCTTTGGCTCTGCCGTGCACCATATCGGACGTTGCGCATGCGTTCAAAGCTCAGTGACTCAGCATTTTTCAGCCCGGTTGATAAGCGCTCATGGGCGCCGCCATCACCCATCTTCGGTTTTTGGTTCCTCTTATGCGGAGGGCAAGTTCGTCTGCTTCTCGCGCAGGGGGTAGCGGTGACGTCAGAACGCCGAGCCCTGATTGGCTGATCGCGGTCCCCTATCTGAGCGTCGTCTGCTCCTTTGCAACGTCGTCTGCTCGCAACGTCGTCTGCGTCTGTCTTACCTTTCCTGCGACTTTTGCAAGTGGAGAGGCCAGATTCACGAAACTATCTTACGCCAAAAATATGCGTAAGACAAAACTTAAAAACAAATTCGTATTCACGAACCGAAATTTTCGTAAGTTTTGCGCAGGTTACGACAAAATCCTACGACAGCTCCGAAGCTACGCACTTGTTACGATCAAATCAGCATGGCCGACAGCGTCGCGGTCGCGACGACCAACGGACGTTTATTTTTCTACGTGCGCTTCTCTCGCGTCCCGACTTCAAGCAGCAAGAAAAAAGTAAAAGTACTTGAACCAGACCACGACGAACAAGAACGCTGGATCCACAAACACCCGGGAAAAGCTCCAATTCGGCCACGATTCCACCTACACCGACCAAGCGAACTCGGCGGATAGGCCTAGCAGCCACTCCGACTCGGTGACCGTGTGCCCACGACCGGCTGGCGTGCTGAATAGAATGTGCCCGCGCGACCCTTGTGAACCCTTCCCGTATTATACTGTGATCACTGACCTCAATTTTAGATTAAGAGGTCAATCTCTTCCTCTTGTCATCTCCTTGTTTTCCGAGGCAACGGTAACTCTCGCCGGTGAAAAAGCGGTGAATCTCCGACAGACGCAGGAAAGGTAAAGCAGCCATCGCTTTGACTAGCAGACGTAAAGCAGACGACGTTAACTGCGCCAACCCGCCGACGCCGTTAAAGAATGAGGAGTCTTGCCGCACACGAAAGGGGGAAAAAGTATTTGGGAGGGAACTTGCGGACACTAACACGCTCACTCTCGGTTCTTAGCAAACAAACCTCGGCGTCTCAGGCCACCTCGCCTGTGAGTACTTTGACTTCCCTCCTTGATGCGCGTCTGCTAGTTGTTCGACAAAAACAACGAACCGCTCGAGTTATTTCGTCTGCCTTCTCTGAAAGGCGAAGTCGAGCTCGCTCGTAAAGACCTGCACTTCCGACGTTGCGAGCAGACGTTGTTGCAAAGGAGCAGACGACGCTCAGATAGGGGACCGCGATCAGCCAATCAGGGCTCGGCGTTCTGACGTCACCGCTACTTCCTTTCTCATGCGCAGAAGACGAAAATGAGCCCACTTGCGGGGCAGTCATAAAGTTTAGTATCAATTCATCATTATCACACAGCAGGGCAGGTTATGGCCATTTTATACTCTATAGACCGGAGAGAAAAAAATGCCCTCCCCCTCTCACCCGCATGTCGTCTGCTCCGCCGAGTGGGCTGTACCTAGCATCCGGCTGACGTGCAAACTCTGTTTAAAATCGTGTCATTTTGCAAATTTCAAGCGCAGATGCGCAGATTTTGGTATGCCAATTATCGTGTAATACTATGCTAGATAAAAAGACTAACAGGGTCTAATTGCGCTGTAACCTGCGTGCAAAAAAAAAGATAGGGAAAACTGTAGTCAGATTGGTTGGTCCCTCCGGTGAAAAGTAAATCCGGTTGCTGTACCTTTTTTACTATACAGAGTTCGTACTGGTGTAGGCCTTTAGCGACCATGAGTGGAAGTTTGAAATAAAAACAACGTGCTCTCCTGCCGCAATACACGCAGTAGTTGAGGGTAGTACTGCCGGCTGACTCAACTGCTATTTACGGAAATAGAACAACAGAGAGCTATAGGCTGATTTTGGAGTAGCCATAACTATTCTAAGAACGCGAACCACTTCACAACGGCAGCCACGAGCGAGAGTTCGATGTTCCGTACAGCCCGCCGGTACAATCCAAAGATGGAGAACGCGAACCCGCTGAATTTCCCGGATGTATGGAGGGGCGCTGCTGTCGAACAAAATGGTGCCGCCCTGAGCGCGCTAAATGGAATGGTCTATACTATGCCCTCCTCCCCAGCATCGGCCGCCGTGGAGGCTAGTCAAGGCCCGTTCCGGTGGCTCGGCATCTGGAAAAGAAGAGAAGGTCAGCAATGGCGGCTGTAATCTGGCGCGTGTGTGAAGCGCCTACATACATGAGATGAGCGTAACGCCACCAAGAGGCGTCACGAAAAAACCATCACACGGCCGCTAAATGTGGCGGGCGAGACATCGGCCGGCAAATTTACCAGACTCCCGATAGCTCGGAAATAAACACCCAGCCGGCGCGGCTCGAAGCCTTTATCCCAAGATTGAGATACATTTCATTTATATAACCGAAACCGTATCTGTTGGGTTATCGGTCGGCGCAGATCTGGCAGATCGCCCATATCTTGGAACCGACTGATGGACAGATTTTTCGCACTGATTATGATTATGATGATCGACAACGATAACGGGGATAATCGTGCGGCTTTTTTTTTTGTAGCGGGAGAGCTCGAAGAATATTTGCGGCCTAGATTCACAATAAAAAGTGAAAGCCGTTTTTACAACTCCCTGTAACGCCGAATTAGAGCGCAGCTCTTGAGGAGGAAAAGGGAAGGGTCCTGAGGGGGGGGGGGGTCACGTGACCTCGGGGGTGGGGGTCATGTGACCTCGGGGAGGGGGGTCACGTGACCTCGGAGAGGGGGTCACTGACTTCTTCCTCCCCGAGGTCACCGAAGGTACGCGAGGTCCTCCCGAAGGAACCCGAGTCCTCCCGAAATCCTCGGGGGGGGGGGGAGGCGGGAGGGGGGGGGCTTGCGGTTACGCCGACGCCACTCAAGCCGGAAACGGGCGCCTAAGAGCTGCGCTCTAAGAAAAGGTATATGTACGTATATCCCATTGTCCCAGTATTCAGTACAACGATGGAATATTATTTATAAAGCAAATCTACTTTCTGCTTTAGCCGGCGAACGCTAATGAAACCGCCCCGCCACGTCTTCGTTGTATGTATACTGTATAGGTGTAACGGTGTTTGCCATTAATGTGTCAACTCTGCCGCCAATTACGAGCTGCCGCACACACATCTGGATTTGCGTGCCTTAAATTGTCTCCCTGCGATGACATGGAATGGACGCCTTTCTCCAAAATGCTCTCTCTTAACCGCGACCACATCGCAAAGTCGTGGATATATACACTGCTCGGGGCAGTTAGAGCGAACACAATATCGACGATCTTTTTTCTCTGGCATTTGGATCGATTAAAATATTAGCTTCGTTCGATTGACCTGCACCTCCTGCACCAGTGAAGAAAAATGTAGGACAGTGTACTTCCGGTATGTGTATAGAGATACGACCGGAAGTACCAATCCTACACTGTTCTGCACCGGTGCAGGAGGTGCAAGTAAATCGAGCGAAGCTATTGACAAACACAAAACTTCACACGGCTTACGTTGGTGCCCACGATGAATACATACTTCATCCAACTCAACGAGGCAGAGGGGCTTAGAGCGATAAGCTGGTATCCCGTTCACCAGACAAAGTGACCCCCTCTGGCTGCCACCATGTTGTACAATTTTGACCACTAGACACGTGACCGTACCAAATCCCGAGGCTTTTACGCAAAACTGAGCAGAGATTTGTATTGCGATCGCTGGAAAAAACATAATTAACTATTTTTCAATACTGTTTGCCCCAGAGATCGGTGTCCAGCTCCGACAAAAACGCACCGCGGCTGACGGCATCTAGCGGAGGCATTGCGAAGCTGCCCGAGTTTTTGTCATAAAAGCACATTTTGGACTTAAAACAAACGAAACATAACTTATCGCGTCGGTACTGTTATTGAAGATCAATAAGCAATTATCTTTGCGCGGTATTTTGTTGAAGTCTAGACGTAAAACGGTCACGTGTCTAGTGGTCAAAAATGTGCAACATGAGCGTGGCGGCCTGGTGGAGGTCACTTTCAGCTGCCTGTTTATCACTCTACAGGCCACTCTACCTCGTTGATCCAACTGATAGTTTAGACAACAAAAAACAAGAAAAAGCCGATCGCTTGTCTGTGCTAACTGTGCCGGCTTTGTGTACTCTATGCTTTATACTCTGTATACGCCGGTGGGACTAATGAAACAGCGTCAAAGTGCAACGTCATGGTGTTCCTCGTCCTTCTCTACATCTGCTAAACCAACCAAGTACAGCGAATGCTAAATGTTTGTACGTATGTCGAGCCCTTAGCCCTCGATGGCGCTTGGATGTACGACGAAATGAAGTAGCTGCGTGCTTGTTTGGTCGCCAACGCTGACTAGCTCACGCTACACATCACGTGGACCGTGACGACACGGCTGGTGAACAAACACCGGAAGAGCTCACCGGAACAGTTCGCACCTTCGTATCGCGGACAACTTCGTCGTCTCTCGGGTTTACAGTCGCCACGCCGTTAAGAACGAGAAAAGGCCGAGAAAACTTAAATTTACGACTCCACGAAGCAGTACAGAGAAACAAGATCGCCCCGCTTCCGGTACTCGCTTTACTACTTCCTTTTCGTCGTCTATATTTTTTTTTACCTTTACGATGTTTTTTGTGGTAGGTGGCATCCTCCCGAAAGACATGACAAGAATAACAATAATAACAATAAAAAAGAAGCACCAACGAAGGCGGTGTTGGCTTTAACACGCGGTCACCAAGCCCTACGTACAACGCATCCTCCCGAGGGTGGGCGGCATATATACACGTTGTCGAATCTGCGTACAGAGTGTGAGCCCACTCTAAATTTGTTCGTCTCGGAGGAGACACAGCTAAATATAAGGTACGTAAAGATATACAGAACAAAAAGCAAAACAAAACAAGAAAAACCCTCCGCGCGCGTACGTTCCTGCACAGTGTACGCGTGGGAAGAAGTTTTACTTTTGGATTTTTTTTTAGATCTTCTTTATTTTGTTTGTGTTTTCTGGATCTACCGCGTTGTTTGATTGGAAGGACGCCTGTGAGCCGCAGAACCATCTTCTTGAGAGACCGACCTCGCCATGACCTCCAGCGTCGGGTCCTCCTTTGGAGTGGTGGGTGGAGAAACCCCGCCGTTGTTGGATGCTGGCTCTGTTTGGCGCTATCGCGCGTAAAACATTGTTGCGCGAGAATGAAAAACAAACTTGGAAAATGGCGCACGCGAGCTTGCATGCGTTTCAGCGCGTGCGTTTGTTCCGCGAAATCACGTTTCATTCATACTTCGTGTCATCTTGGCATGGACTATTAGTTAGCCGCGCATGCTACAAGCACGAGCTATAGTTGCTTTGGATGAAGCCTCGGCGGCTGCACGAGCGCTCATGCAGCGAGTGATCGAGTCAACGCGCAGTCAAGTGCTGATGAACGCTCGCGCTTGCACAGCCTTCGCAGTTAGTCCATGCATAGCCTCCTCACGTACTCAAGTCACTGGATCTGGGGAAGTAGCGCCATTGCCTTCCCACCTGCTGGCCGGACACGAACAAATACCAACATACTGACGACAAAACCTCTCAAGGTGATTGGCTCATCGCTGTCAGTTGCCATGGTGATCGCCATTTTGGGCCCTTTCAAAGCTTAAGCCGAAAGGGTCGTCAAAACTAGTCGCACCAAGATCGCTATGGAGCATCATCGTACAGAAAGCGTTCCTCGACCAATATGAGCGTCTTTTGCACTGTGCATGCAATAAACTTATCACTCATGCTTATTTCCCCAGATCTATAACAGTTATGGTGCTCTTCTTGCGTGTTTCAAGACAGTAAAATTATTTTTCAATGCCTCCAACCACTTACGTTTCGTGTGATGGCGGTACGAAGATGTACGGCATCACACGCGGCGTCGGTGATGACAAAGCCTGGCAGATCGCCACGAGAAGCGGCCGCCGAAATGGAAAAGGTGGAGCGGCAGACAACAGATGAGAGAAAAGCCACGTGACTGGCGCCCCGCTGCGGCGAGACGCCGAAACACACTACTCCCGAGCGAACAAGTGTGCTTCTGGTCCTCGCCGCTGGAAAAGCTGTGCGCTGACGTCCAGGTTCCCCGAGAAATGGCTCTTTGATGCTCTGTGCTACCAGATGCTCGCGCTCCAAATCTGCGACCGGGCACTCTATGGCTCCGTCGTCGAACTGCCAGGCTTTAATTGTGAGTGTAGAGCAGGCTAGAGTTCCTGTATAGTCCTACGGGAGCCAGAGTTGCGCGTTCATCCCCGTAGCGCCGTCTTTCCTGCACGGCATGTTGATCCTGCTCCTCACGTGTCTGAATTCGGCGAATAGCGGCGGCGCGCGTTCGAGGCGCGAGGGGAACGTACTGTCGGGGCGCGTGCAACGTCTACGACTTTCCTGCACGGCATTTTGATCCGGATCCTGACGTGATCGGATCTCGGCGAATAGCGGCGTAGGAAACAGACGCGCAACTCTGGCTCCCGTAGGGAGCCTATACAGGAACTCTAGAGCAGGCTATCGTCCATGCTCAGATGAGACGAAGATGAGACCTGGATGATCTAAATGCATCGCCAGTCACTGACTAATACTCTGTTGCATACTTATGGTATATTCGGCTGGTCACTTTCGAGCGCTCCAATCATCCGAGTCGGAGCTACTAGACACGGAGCGCTCTCCGCATTGGAGCGAGAGAATCGGCGCGCCAGCCGAAGGCTCGTCAAAGTTTCAGAGCGGGAAGCCGAGCGGATGAGAGTGGCCTGCGCCAATAGGGCGGCGCGAGCCGTCCTCTAGCGGAACTTTTGCTGCTCGGATTCTTAGGGTTCAGCAGTATTCAGTCATCCATCCATCCGTTAATCCTTGGCAATCAGCGTCAGTACATGAAGATCTTCGCGCTTTTGTTTTACCTCTTTGTCGAGTAGGTTCGCACTATTGGGAAGGAGATCGAACAGTCACCTCTCAGTGCGCTTCACTCGAGGACACATATTGTACTTTCTTGTTTGTTTTTGATCCGAGAAATCGAAGATGACGATTCGAAGGCCGCTCTCGTGCGACCAAAACGCCTAGTCAGAGCGAAGCGCTCGTGCCCAGACCGTGATCAGCCAGAGTTCAATTTCTTTGTTATGCTGTGTTGGTAAATTACCGGGCTGTAATAAAGCGCTCGATAAAGCGCCCTCTGTGGTCGATCTCCTGCCCAATAGAAACATAGGCCTTGACACTTAGCGCACCAACAAGGTGCTTCGGCAGCTCAGCAAACTTCGCTTCGTGTACACGGCCCTCATCGTTGTCGTCCGAGCTGCTGGTGCTGTTGCTATCTGCTAGCTTTGCCAGCAGCACTGACGGTGCCACCCCTAACATTAAACGTCTTCGTTTCAATAACATTTCACCTCAATTCGGGGAGCACAACACAACGGTGACGGCGTCAGAGACAGACGGCTGTTTTTCGCAGCCCTCTTCTGCGTGAGTAGCTACGTTCTCTGCCGTCCGCTTCCGACCCAAAAGCATATGGCGGAATGGCTCGAGTCACGTGACCGGTCGGCAGCCAGATCTCTCGCGCGCTCCCACTTCCAAGTCAGAGCGCCTCAAACCACTCCGATTCAGAGGACGGCGAGAGTCGGAGCTTTGAGAGCGCTCCGAAAGAACCACCCGAATATACTTGGAGCGCCTGGCGTCGACTAGCCGAATGCACACCAACTTTTCAGAGCGCTCCAAGAGGCTGAAAAGCGACCAGCCGAATATACCATTAGTGTGAAACGCTGACAAAGCTACTGGCGCGAGCATGGGACTTGATATCGTTGATCTTTTACGCGTTCTCGCGCACAACAAAACCATAGATGAAGCCACGCGCTCGCGCCAGTAGCTTTGACAGCGTAGCGCGCTAAGTATGAAACAGAGTATAGGAGTGTAACCGCTAGATGCCCGGCAGACAAATCCTCCAGAATTTAAATTTGTGTTATTTAGCGATGTTGAAATTTTCTTCCTTAATAAAGCGTTCCAGAATAAGGGGCCCCGACGGTTTGGATCCACCGAGCCGCGTGGAGCGTCACACTGCGCAATCGCAGAATTTGTGCTAATGCGCATCTGCAACTGCCCTAAGCTGTTTGGGGACCCAAGGCCGCAGGGCTTCTATTCTAAAACTCTCCTATTAGAGAGTTCTAGAATACGGAGTTCCAACGGGTCCCTCTATTCTAGAACTATTGGCTTTCAGCGTCCCTGCCAAGTACGCCCGCTCGTGCAGTGGGAGCATCGTTCAGGGCATGCGGAAGAAGGAGGAGGGTTTCGCCTCCACCTCTCCTTCAGTTTCTATTAGGCATAGCTTCTGGCTTCGCTAGGACATAAAGTGAAACAAACTATAGCAACGACAGCATGCGATCTACACGCATGAAACTTTCTGATTGCGCGCAGTGCGATTATATAGCCGTGAGTTCAAAGAAATTACGGTAGGCTGCGAGAGCTGCTAAGTCGAAGCAAATTGGACGTTTTGAGTGTGTTAGCGATGTGTCAGTTTGCTTTTGTTGTTTGGCTCTTCGGCTCGAACCTCGTATAGAGGAGCTATCAGGTCTCTGCAGTCTACGACTGCTAGCTTAGACTGCTCTAGTGCCTCGAGCTGCCGTGCGCTCAAAAATTGTGGCATCTCAATTTCCCGGCCTATCCGCGCATCCCATTACGCGTCGACAGTTCTCACTCGACACTTCACCTTTTCACTCTTCATCCTCACGTTTCCAGACAGCCAAGTTGCGCGCAGCGCACGACCGCCACAAGCAAAACTCGCTTTATTAAGCGCACCTTTTCTTTTGGTGTTGTTTGTGTTGCCGTTGCTGTTTTCGCGCTCCGCATTTGGATATCTTCTTCTCCCGGAAACGTCACAACAGTCTCTGCACGATCCAAAAGTTGCGAGCCAGCCAAGATGGAGTCTCCGAGACGGAACGAGCGGCTCTGCGGCGCGTGAATACTCTCGCGGTGCAAGAAAAGATCGCTAGAGCGTGGCGCCCCCGCGAGCTGTAGCGAGCGAGATGGTAACTTACGGGGGCCCTCTAGGGTATACCGCGTATTCACCAGCTGGCACCCCAAATACACCCGTTGACGCCTAAGCTGACAGTGCAGTGAAAGCGACGTATTCGTTGGGCCAGTAGTAGCACGACTATCTTTCCCCACGTGAACAAAGCCGTACAAAGGCGATTATTGGAAAGGTCTATAGAATAATCAGAGGGGCCCCCGCACTGGCATTTCCGTGTCATCGCAGGAGATCGAGCACGGACACAGACTATACTTCGTTTCAGCTTGGGTCCAGACGCAGCCGATGCTACAAGCACGAGCGTGTGGCCCTGAACAGTGCCTGTACTGCACGAGCGCGTGCTTGGCAGGGACGCTGGAAGCCCGGAGCTCGCGCTTGTAGCATCGGCTGCGTCTGGACCCAAGCTGAAACGAAGTATAGACACGAATGCTGCGTACTAGTACTCGTACGCGTTCGACTGCGGCTCGTTTCCGAAACGCGTCTATACATCTACGCTGGGCTTCGAACTCGGGTTCAACTGTTCCGTTGACGCCCACGTGACGTGACACGTGACGTGTGAAGACGTCACGTGGAGGTACAGGAGGTTGTTTACAGGTTTTGATCATTCTCTTCACTCTTTCTAGCATGAGCTGAAACGTGGTGGCGCCAGTGGTGCAACTAGCCCTCAAACACTTCCAGTCCTGAACTAGACGGCGGTTTTCGCAGTATTTTCCGAGATCAAACCTACGCGCTAATTTCGGGAAATGGTCACATCTGTTACACGTAATTCACTCTTATGAAGAAAGACTGACGCGTGAAAAAAGAAAATGAGAATATATACAAGGACCGGAAGCGTGCCAGGGTTACCCCATAGGTGGCGCCTCTAAGTTTGTGGCCAAACTTAGTGGCCACAAACTAGGTGGCGTAAGCTACCGCCCGATCCAAAGGGCTCAGCCGTATTCATCCATCCATCCATCTATCCAAACAAAAAAAACAATAGGTGGGGGGGGGGGGCGAACGAAGGCTACGACTCCCTCGAGCCAATCGCGGAGCAACGGAGCGAAGCAGGCTCTTCGCAGGAGGAGTGCACCCCAGAGATGTTTTGACTTGTCACGTGGCTCGCTCCGGCGCGCTGATTGGCTCACTAGGGACGTAGTCTTCGCCGTTTGCCAAGTTTTATGGTGGAACGATCGTCCCCAGCCATCTAATAGGCGTTTCCGGTATGGGCGACGAATAAAAATTAAAACATTTCAACCTGCAAATAGTAACCAAATAGTGCGGAGGCAAAACGAGAACGTGTGACAGACGCTCTTCGGTTGGCGTGGCGACGGCAAAACAGTGTTTTCGCCCGTACCAGAAGTGACGACATTCAAGATGGCGGCTTCCTCGTGGAGAGAGGGGTCAGGTGATGAAAAGGAGGTGGTTTATTGGTCCAGCGAGTCTGTCGCACTGTCAACTTGTGGCTGAACGGAGCTGTACGACGCGAGGTGCTTCCTTAGGCAACCCAGCGCGTCTTGAGCTGTTCATCGTCCCCACTTTGCAAAACAGGACGGACGAGGGCAACCGGCGATGTTGCGAAAACAGCGAGTCGCCGAGTAAGCGGATACGTGTGCGTACGCTCTTGAGGATATCCTTATACATCTGACGTGACGGCCGGTGTCTGCGAGGCGAGCCGACGTACAAATTCAGCTATCAAAACTGACTTTTCGTTTTCTTCTTTTTTTTTTTAGGCACGCTGTTGTTTTTATACTTTGCGTGCTGGTGGGTGATGTCTGTGATATAGCGGTGCCTGTGGGTTTCTCACTAAGAGTCATAATCGATTTTCTTAGTCGTTGCAACCTAGAACGAAGGGCGAGGTAAGACGGCCGGGAGAGAGCAGACGGAACTAAGAGAGGAGGTTTCCCCTCTCTCCACGTCCGTTCTCCTCCCAGCGTCTACACCGCCGTTCGTTGCAACGATATAGAAAGCCTTTTTAAATATATACCGAGTGTTTCAACAAAAATACTGTCGAAAATTCCTGCCTGTAAAGTCACTGAAGACAGAAAAAAAAAAAGCTATTTTTAGAAACAACTTGTCGGTCACGGTGCACGTCAGAGATTGCAAAAAGGATACTAATTAGCTAAATAATCAACAAAAACTGCAGAATTATAAGAATATCATCCGCGTTTGCATTGCGAGACGCGGGGAGGAGAAGAAAGCGTTTATCGTCTGCTAGCGTGTCCGCATTCGCAGGAAGCGTTCGCCATTAAAGTGTACCAACTCTCCACCGTTTGTGGTGCTCCTTCTATTGGCTCCTTAGATAACGCGAGTGCATATGCGCCAATATACAACTGCCGTCGATATCCAAGCCGACAGAAACGGGATTTTTAAACTCGTGACCTCCAAATGTGCAGTCCGAGCTTTCGCTCTCACACCTGCCAAAGACGTGTTAGAAAGTACTCGTTAGAACGCCCCCCCCCCCCCCACACACACACACACACGCACCAACTAAAACTTGTAAAAAAATATATAAACAAGGAACCAATTTCTTCCGGCTCCGACCTGATGGCTCTTGGCTAACGCTGTTAGCAGAGTTCACGGAAGAAGGTCTGTACACAGAGCGAATCTCTCAAAGTTGAAACGGAGAAAAAAAGACAAAAGGAGAGAAGCATCAAGGAGCGTCCCGCCCCCTACGACGACCGACTTGACCTCGGCGTCGGCAGGGAACCCTCGGGGCGGGGTCAGACGCATTTGCCCCGTCGCCGAAGACTGGCAGGGTCAACAAACAGAGCGGCCTCGACGAGGAGTCTCTCCAACTCGAATCAGTGGAGATCCGACGAGGGGGCCTCTCAAGCACAGCAACGCCACTTATATGGTTCGAATCCGGGTCTTCTTCCCTTTCGCCGCGTACCACATCTCTACACGCCGTGATTGCAGTGTTTGGTAGAGTGCATCTAGAAAGTACTTGAAGAAATCTACAAAGTACATGAAAGGTTGTGTCTCTACTTTGCAGGGTCGTTCTTTTTTCACCAAGATATTGAGGTGAGCTAGTTGGATATGCATGATGCTAAAAATTAAATAGACTGCAAAGGTTAGCACATAAGGACAAGTGAGCACACATATCTACACGCTGTGATTGCAGTGTTGGGTAGAGTACATCTAGAAAGTACTTGAAGAGATCTACAAAGTACATGAGAGGTTGCGTATTTTAAGTAAAGGAGTAAGTACACCGGGCGCAATGTACTTGAATTGGAGTACTATAGATACAATATACTTTCAAAGTAGAGTACAAGTACTTTTTAAGACAATCTTTCATGATGACCTTCCATTCCCCTATAGTGATTGTTGTTGTTGTGTGTTTTTTTAACTGATATGCATTGCTTTATGGGTAAGCGGGGGTGCATGAAGTATTTTCGAAATCGGCGACGAATATTGGATAAAGTCGAGGGGCTTCACAGTTGACAAAGCACCGCTTCGTGATACAAATTTAACAAGGTAAAATTCAGGGAATGCACTTTAAAGCCGAGAACTGAAGTTTCCTCGAAAACAAAAATTAAGTAAAATAATCAAGAAAACTGGGAGCTATGACCCCAGTCTTTAACGTTAAAGACCCCAGCTTAGCGATATTCTAAAACTCTCTAGTGACTATAGTAGTCGTAATCAACTCCTTAAATTTCTCTTTCAGGGCGTAGTCATCAGACGTGCATTGGGGCTGTCTGAATTTATTTTTCTTACCGCTCTTTTTCAGTGCATGCTTTGTAGGCAGAGTTGGTTGGCCGATCGGATATAGTGTGTCCCGTGGATGAAATGAATTCGGTTCGTGGGAGCCTCGTGCTCGGGTTCTCCTAGAGTGAGAAGGTCCGGTGTTTCTTTATTAAAGGATCAAAACAGATTTCGGAAAACAGAAACAAAACTCCTACGGGAATTAAGAAGCTTCAACTTCGATGTTCGCGAGGCAATCATATATGTACGATAATGTTTCAGAAAAAACACATTCTTTTTTCTTTTTTTTTTATGTCGATGTGCGATTTGTAGGCGCTTTTAGTCATGGCGTGTTCTCATTTGCCACAACGTAATGCAACTTTTTCTTCCTTTTTTGTTGTTGTTTCGGTCCCAGTTAAGCGCTTCATGGAAAGGAAAGAAAAACGTGAAATATATAGAATACAAAAACTCTAAGTAAGGCGGACGGAACAAGCTCAACGAGAAAATATTGCCGGTCTAAACTCGTTGAAAAAAATAATAATAAACGGCTCTTGAATTGGTTTGTCCGAGATGTATAATTTAGAAGGAAAAGATAGATAAAAAATATATATATGTACCTTGTTTTTATGTGATTAGCTTACAAGGAACAGTCTTTGCGAAATCTCGTTTCGTGGAGTAAAGTCACGCTGGTGGAAAGCTCACTATAGCTACACTGTAAACGCATCTGAGACTGCAGTAGGAAACCTGAAAGTTTGAAAAATAGAAGGAAACAGAAAAATAAATAAAACGATGGACAGCGCAGCGCGTCTCAAACACAGCTCCCGCTTTTATTCATTCCTCGCTCACAACTTATAAAAGCAAAAAAACGCACGGCGTACAAACTTTTGTTTATCTCATTATCACTCTGCTGCAGCCAATCAGATTGCAGCAGTCGCCAATATAAGACCACCCAAGAATTAATCGCGAAGCGAGACATATAGACCTTTTTCCGCTTACTCTCGCCCCGACAGCCAAGTAGGCATATCCGGTATGGGCGATGAAAAAATATTAAAACGTTTCAACCTGCAAATAGTAAAAAAATAGAGGGAGAGAAAACGAGAATGGGTGACGGTTATGCTTTTCTCCTAAATTGATTCTATTGGCGTGGCGACGGCAAAACAATGTTTTCGCCCATACTGGAAGTGACAACAATTCAAAATGGCGGCGCCCTTGAAGAAAGGGAGCGAAAGTTCGTCTGCTTCCTACGCGGGGGTTGTGGTGACGTCAGAGACAACGCCGAGCTCTGCTCGGCTCCGATTGGAAGGATAGTGGGTAGACCCCGAGGCAGCTATAAGCATTGAGGTCTATACCCACTATCCTTTCGATCAGAGCCAATCAGCGTTCGGGGTTTTGACGTCACTGCAAGAAGCGAGACGATCTCGGGCTCCGCATATAGTAACCCGCGTTACAGAATATCCTTATTTCCGATGTTGCCAATAAACCATACAAAATCTCATAGCATCCTAACTCTTTCTTTTTTTTTTTGACTGTTTTCTTCACCTTTTTTTATACTTTCGATTTTTCTTACTCAAGTCTTAGGTTAATTAGGTTCATTTATATTTCTATCTATACATTGTCGTAGCCGGTTCCTGGTGGAACGGGTATCCGTACATCTATCAATCAATCAGAGTGTCAATGGTCCTTCTTAAGTAAGTACTTATCACGAGCGTGACTGCAAAACAATCTAAACCCGTAGCCCATCTGGCTAGTCTCAGAGGGCTGGGCGTCGATTAAAAATTTTAACCCGATTAATCGCCACCCTTTAATCGATTAATTAATCGATTAATCGGTTGTGTTAATTTTTATAAATAATATATTAAAAAGAATGCAACAACTCGTCTTGCCTTTGAAGACTTATTTTATTCTCTGTTACACGGCGCAAAGGACATTTAGAATTGAGGATACATATAGTTCAACGATTCAAAGACTCACATATTTTTGCTCCAGCTCCGAAGACAAAGAGGTTTGTCCACATTCTCCGACAGGAAGACAAGAAGTCAGAGCTTGGGCGATGCTTTCTTCTTTTTCAGAGAAAGGAACCTCGATGAGAAGGCGTTGATTGTTGTCTGCGTTTTGCCGGATGGTCCTTGCTGCAGCTACATGGGTGCTTCGCCTGTAGGCGATACTGAAGCGAACTTACGCTTCCACTGTACGAAAACGGCTTTTTGCAGATGATGCAGTGGACTTCCTTCGAGTTAAAAACTTCACCGCTGGAGTTTACTTCAAACCCATACTTTCAAGCGAGATTGCCTTTCATACTCGTGAACTCGTCCATTTTTACGTGCCGAATACTGGAACAAGTAACCATGGCGTTGTTAGCTTCCCAGCTTGTTTTTCTGCTTGTTTGTCTTGCCTGGGCAGGATTTGTAATAGATCCTCAACACGTGAAGTTTCGCGGTCACGTGGGGATCAATTGCGGGCCCGGCTTGTTCGTCTGGCCTCGGCAGAACTGTAATGTATATCCTCGAACACGTGACGCTTCGCGAGCGCGAGAATTGAACCTTGCTCACAGCACCTGGCTGGGAACGGACTTGTTTTGAGTACCGATTAAAAAACCGATTAACCGGTTAAACAATTTGATCGCGATTAAAGCCTTAATCGATTAATCGGAAGGTTAATCGATCAATTGCCCAGCCCTACTGTGAAACCCGTTTAGAACGAACCCACTAACAGCGAATTATTGTCGATATCGAACTCACGAAAAATTTAAATAAAAATGCATGTAGAAGTACTTTTTATAACGAACAACATATTGGCTATATCAAACTTTTTCCCGCCGGGAAGGCTTCAAAAACGCGCAAACAATTGTCTTCTAGCCTGTCCCTTCCCAGAAAAAAAATATCTAGGAAAGAAAGAAAATTCCAAAAGCTCAAGCCGGGAACAAAATTGACAAAGAGAAGCGATTCAGAAAGGAGAAAGCTAGAAAAAACAGTGCACGCACGCACTGAAAAAAAAAAAAAACTTCATCCCAAAGCGGTTGTTTACGAAGAGAAGTAATTAAAAAATAAAATAAGGTAAAAAAAAAACTGCACGCATGCAAAAAAAAAAAAGACTTTCCACCGCTTTGTTAAAGGTGGAAACGAAGAGATGAGAAAGAAAGAGAAGCTTTCGCCTTACTACGAACGCATCGGAGAAGTTCGTTGAAAATGTTTTTTTGCTATATCGAACTACTTGCTATATCGAACTGCTCGTAGCGTTTCCTGCTGTTCGTTATAAACGGGTTTGACTGTATTAGGGTAAGTCACAACAAAAACAGTCAAATATGAAGAAATAAAAAAAATCAGGTTAGTGACGTATCTGTACAATGATGGCACGCATGAAATAAACATGTTTATAACATGTGACGACGGATACTGAAGGCCTATGCAAATAAGCGTCAAGATGATGAGAGACAAATCCTAATAGAGATAGACATATTCGCATCGTGAAACTATGCCATCTTTGATGCTCCGCCGTCCTGTAAACACACTCTTTTCTGCGGAGCCCTGGAGCTTTCGATCGATCGTCCTTGGGATGCTGGCGGCGCGCCCAACCACGGACGAAGCCGGCTTTTTTACTTATATATATTATTTTTTCCATAGTCATTTACGGGGAGGCTGCCCCGCGTCGTCTTGCTTTGCGACATCGAGGAAGAAAAAAATGGAACATTTCGCTTTATCGCGTACTATACGGAACTTGGACGGTCGCCAACGGACACGGCCGGGTCGTCTCTTCCTTGGTCCCTGCGCGCGTGGCGACTCGGAAGTCTGCGTAAAAGGTGGACAGGTACCATAAAATACGCTTCAATCTGCTCCACTTTCTTTTCGAATCAAAACTAGCGCCCACAAACAAAAATTATATTTTGTTATTTTTGTTTTTGTCAAACTGCAGTCATCCTTGTCATACATCATACAAAAGACACGGTCTGCGGAAATAATTACATAATTATCTCCGGATACACCTCAAGCATACTTGAATCACGTTAACGTCATGCATGCGTGTTTTTTTTGTTTTTTTTTTTTTTTTACAGAATTAATGTGACAGACCTCAAGGAAGAAACCCGCCTCCCGCAGTAGGGAGTTTTAGGGAACGGGTCTTTGCACGTCCGATACGGTAAACGATGGGCCCTCCAGTACGAGCTGCGCATGTGCGAGTCTGGTGTGGTAGCGCGTGCGCAGTGCGTACCGGAGGGCCCATCGTATACCGTATCGGATGTGCAAAGAGCGGTCACCTAAAACTCTCTAATGAAAATGACTACTTCTAGATGGCAAGACGTCCTAGTAAAACTCACAGCAATCGAGGTGTGTGTGTGTGTGTGTGTGGGGGGGGGGGAGGTATCAGGCATTTTCGGATCCTTACCACCTCCATAAATTTTGACCAATTACCGGGCTTCTTGGGCCCGTTGTGCGTGACATTTTGAGAGAAAAAAAAGTCAAATATGTAGGTGTAGGAAACGTAATACAGCAATTATATCGTTTGAAAACGCCGTCTGGTGGCGCCCCCTGGTCCTTGCTCCAAGGCGCAGAAAGAGGGTCGTACCATGATCTTTGATTAGGTTTTAATAGGAAAATAAACCGCCCAATCGTATATATATATATATATATATATATATATATATATATATATCCTTAGGATCCTTACAGTTGGTAGTTTGAGTTACCACCATAAATAGACGATCTCAAAATCCACTTCAGTGCCCTTTTAAAGTGACGGAGACTAACCCTCACAATCGTTGTGCCAAAGCCCGAAAATAATTTCACGACTCTTTTAAAGTTCCCGATTCTCTTTGCAAATGTACGCACGCAAAGAGACCAGAAGTAAGCGACTGACCAAAGCGGAGAGGAACCTCGCAGCAGAGCGGCCGTGGTTTGACCACGGCCATGGTCCGACGATGGTAATTCCAAACGTGTAACGCCCTAAGGTTGCTTGTTTTGAATGCGTATCTTTTCTTCTATGGGACAATGAACTAATAATGCATCATAAAAACAATACACACACACAAAAAGTATTTGATTGCTCTTCACGCCGGCAAATGTCATTTCGATTAATGAAATCGTGTGGCATACCTGCTCGAGGCTTCCTTTCCTTCCTACCTGTATAAAGATTACGTTGATCACTTTTTGTGACACACATGACTGGCGCTGACCATTTTAAAGGTTGGTTCGCACACTTGCTTGAGTTCGACCGAGTGCGACGTGCTGCAACGGCTTGCGAGGTTGCTATGGCAACAGGGTTTTAGGCCGCTTACAAAGCGGCCTAAAACCCCGTTTCCTGGCTAAATTTCCCAGGTAACAATGTTGCCCTACTCTGGCGGACTTAACCTCCTACTGTCCAAGCAACTAACGACTAAGATTGGTTACGTTTTTGGGTCGCACGCAGAACTAGCTGGTGTCGTCGTTCATCCGTTACCCTATCACGCTTCATAACTTCGCGCAGAAATAATGGTAACATAGACTATCAAAAATGGTGTACACCGTCGAGTGCACGGCACATAATCGATGCATTACTTAATCTATGCATCAACCTCGGGCAAATAACATATATGCCTCATTGATAATTCGAGTCGTTAGCGCCGTGCTCCGCTGTATCAAGGACATGCAACCATACTCGGTTTTACCCTTCGATGGACCGCATGCGACGGTATGCGAGCCCTCCCAGCCAATCCAGCGCCAAGAATATTTCACGTGACCACGCATCCGGTGCCCGGATGCGCAAATCCCGAAGGTCACACGTGATAACGAACGACGCACTGGTTTGTCCGAGTTTTCACCTACAACGCGTAACACACACACACTCTAGCCTTTTGTTAGTTCTTTTCGCTCTTTGCGCTTTCTCGATCCGACCTTGGGGTGCGCCCAAGGTTTCTATAACCGGCACCGGACGATAGACCCAGCAGCACATCCCCCTGTAATCACGCGTGTAATTAGCAGACGTCGCAGCTGGGAACAGGTGTGGTCAAGCTGCGGGGCATTTTCTTAACAGCGGGTTAATGGAACAACCCGGTTATTTACCATCCAGTTCGATATAAGCGGGGTTCGTAGTAAAACCGATTTAAATCAATTGTCGGTAAGTTGCGGCAATCGATAGACTTATTCGCCGCAACCGAAGTCGAATATAATAATAATAATAATAATAATAATAATAATGGTGATGATGATGATAACATACATTATATAAGACACGTAGAAGTAATAAACCACGCCCTGGGTTCGTTTTCTAGGTTGTCGTCTGTTGTATATGCATGTTGCAATTTCCCCTCCCACAAAGCTCTCTGCTTGCCGTGATTGGAGGTTTCCTCCTCTCCACTCGCCTCCCCTCCAGCGTTCGCTCTGCTAGTGTGGTGACTTTGTGGGAGGAGCTTAGCCTGCTTTCTTAACCAGCAACAGGCTAGGTAGAACTAGGCATTACCGCAGGCGGCACACAAACAGGGATAAGATCAAGCTGCGAGACAGTTTTAAAGTCGGGTTAATGGAACACCCGTTTCTTAGCAACGTACCCGTTCGGTTTATAAAAAGTTCTCGTAAACAAAACAGCAAAATAATTGATCTAGTTTCGCTTAGTTGCGACAGTATAGTAGATACCGGTGCTCGACGCGGCTAGCTAGTACTTCGACTGGAGACGTTATGGAAGGCGACACGAACAGGTTAGTCGGCTCAAGGTTGCCAACAGCCGTTTTAGGGGCGGAGATAATTGGGCGAGTCACGTAACTCGGAAGATCGTCGATGGTCGGAGGCGATAGCAAAGCCGACGACGCGGAACAAAGCCGAATAAAAATGGCGCTCGCACCAGACAAGAACCGGAAAAAAGATACAAACAAAAATAAAAAGCATCCACACACAAAAAATCCGAAACCACCCGCGTGGCGTTGAGTCATAGCCAAGATCCAAGTCCTCCTCGTTTACTTTGTGTCTCTGTGAAAAACAGAAACCTTTTTATCGTCTGCTGCACGTGCGACGACGCGTGTAATTGATGTCCCTTCTCGCATACATCCGTTGCGATAATCGGCTTCTGTGCGCCGCCATCTTTGATCCTGTAGGACTCGTTTTGAGCATGCGCAGAAGAGACGCCGCTCACGCGCACACTACCCAATAATTCGTTTTTTTTTTTTTTTCTGGGTGTTTACACGCGTTTATGTTTAGCTGCGTCCGAACTGGATCCATGTACAAGGAGTCCTCGAGAAACGAAAACTATGTTTTTGGCCCGGGCAAATAAACTATGCATCGCTGAAAGCTCAAACTCGGCTAGAATGTGACGCAAGCGGTTGGTATAGAACGCGAAAGTTTGAGAACATGAAGTTACTTGGATAGAAAAAGATAATGGGGGGGGGGGGGGGGTATTAATTTTATTTTTATGAACCGATGTCCACCTAAGCCTACATTGTCAAACTATGGTAAACGCTTTGCTAAGAAGTAAAAAAAAAACTTGTGAGCAAAAAAAAATTTTTTCTTTCTTGCTGACGTTTTTTTCACTGAAATGGCTACTGCAGGCGCCCACAATGTCATTTCTTATTTTGACGATAATAAGCTCGGCTCAGAAAATATTTTACTTTTCTCCATTATCTTTTGTTCTAGGTAACGTCATGTTCTCAAACATCCGCGTTCTATCCCAACCGCTAGCCTCACATTCTCAAGGCGTTAGTGCTTTCTGCGATGCGTAGTTTATTCATCCGGCCGAAAAACACGGCTCTCTTTCTCAGTAACTCCCTGTATACCATATCGTGGACAATATATATGAGCTGAAAGGGCCCTTCGTGCCTCTTTCGCGTACCTGCCAGTTTTTTTTATTTTTATTTTTTAGAGGGATTATTATGGTTTGAATTAGGAATGGAATGCGATGTTCAGGTCCCATACTTTGTACTATTTGACAAATTGAGAGCTAATATAGAGCCTGTGGGCCCTGCAGATGCAGAAAAAGACCGGTTCGGTCCTTTCAGCTTACATTGTCCCTGACGTTGCAGCCCATTCTGCAATTTTGTATGTATATATATTACTTTAGTACACCCGAGTCCGAAGTTATTGGAAACGTGCGTTTAGTTTACTATTGCTAGACGATTTAATGTTGTACACACTTTTACAACGCGGATATTTCAGTGTATGCTGATTATATCATAACCGGCAAGGACATCTCATCACGTCGTTAGTGAGCGCGCGTGGACAGAGTGCTAAGTTCGCATAACGAAACCTGTTCATTGCTTGCGGCTCATAAAATAAGTCGCCGTGCTCAGGGATATATCAAGCCCCATCTCAATAGGTGGTCGACAGGAGGCGGCACCACCGACCGAGACATGGCAGCGCCACTTGGGTTCATCCAACGCATTCCTTGGTTGGAAGAGCACGCCGGTCTAACCTTTAATGTTTTTTTTATATGTTTTTTTTTCGGGAAGCAATTGGGCCAGCCCCGCGGTGTACCTGCTCCACATTGCCGATCGTAAACTGACTGCCCAACAATTTCGCGAGCGCACCAGCACTCCCGCCTCGCGAAACGCCTTTTTTGCAAAGCCAAGGACGCCGCCACCAAACATCATTAATAGCAGCAGCAACAACAACGACCAACGCAACAAATGACGGCCAATAAAATCTCAAGGACGAAACAAGTTTATGGTTACTTCACGACACGCCGCCGCGTTCGACGTGAAAATAATAACACGGTTAACACTGATCGGTGCTTGTATATACGTCGGCGGCGATCGCCTTTCGGTTAAAGTGAACAAACTTAATCTTATTTCTTTCGTATATTGCAGTGCCTCTCTAAACAGGGGAAATGAAAAACGCCTGTTGTAATTGCGGCTGCTTCTATTTGCGTCGGGTGCAAAACAAGCTGGAAATAGTGTAGCCCCAAACCCGAATCTCCCATGTCGATACGTGTTCGTTTTTAGCTTCACTACTTGCAAGAGGACAAAACCTGTTATGTACTGCGAGACAAATCTCCACCCAAAATAGCCGCACTGATTAAAACCATTTGCGACGAAAGTCCGTTTATAGCCTTAGCCGGCCCGCGATATAGGCTTAAGGGCATGGGCCCTCATGCTCGTAATCTTTATGTTATTACTATTATGTCATTTAAAAAGAAAAATCTCTACCGACACTACAAAGCAGAGTGACATCGAACAAATCCATCTACAACATCCCCGAGGTTTCTGACCGCTTATAACGAGAAAATTCTTGTAAGAATAAAACGCTTATAACAATAAAAATGCTTATAGCGAAAACCCGCTTGTTACAAAAACCGTTAATACAGAAAACTCTTTATAACGAAAACCCGCTTATAACGAATCGTAGACGCGTCTGCGTCCCTATAAACGTGACTCAGGGCTGAAGAGCGCAGTGAGCTTTTATCTGCGATTACGGGCAATCTGGTCCTCTCTGTTTATTAACTTATAAATCCTGCCAAAGTAGATCCGGCTCGCCCAGGACACCTTTAATATCGCGACCGGCGCCTCGCCCTTCGGTGAATCGGACGTCCCACGCGAAGACTGCTGGCTTCGTTTGGATTTTCCCTCCACCCGCCCTTGGCGTTGTTTGTTAGTTCGTCGTTTTCGTTAGGTAGGCAAAGGGGGACCGGTCACTGCCCTTTTGCAGTGCAAGGCCGTATGGTCTGCAGCCCACATCCCACACCCACCTTTCGGTGCACCTCATCCTCTCCTGAAAGGGGCATTACAACTCACTTTTCTTTTTCTTTATGTCTGGATGGGACACGTATGCCACAAAATAAGCTTCAAACAAAATAAAATAATTATTTGAACGGAATATTTCCGTTGTGTGACACATTTTGACGGCGCCAACTCAGCCACAGACCTTTCTGAAAAATCCCGGAGCTCAGAACGCACAAAGAAATAGAACGAACTCAGAAGGAGGTGATCACATACTCTGCTTTAATACATTTTCTGCCTTCTGAGAAAAAAAAAAACACGTCAACTTCGTTTTTGATTTCTCGATAATATCACGTGCCCTACATCGGAACGCCGCAGTGCGTCAAACAAAATGTGAGGGCCCCGATTTTTTTTTTTTTTTCCGGAACGATTTATTGGGTTTGAGTCCGACGCTAAGCGTCATTCGACGCATTGATTGGTAACGATGCCCGGCCGCGTCGTGTCCCTGTCATGTCCATGTCAGCTGTGTCATGACATGACCCCAAACGAAGCGACACGCATGCACACGATTAAATATATATTTCGAAGTACGAACGCGCGAGGTTCCTCCACAAAAGGGGCTCTCAAACAGCAGACGCCAAAATCTGCGCCATCTTGTCCTTGGGGTGTCCCTCGGGTGCCCAAACGACGTCGTCCATCAGGAAAAGAACCAGACGCCGGACAAGACGGAACAGATGCCCTCGAGCGTTCTCCGCTTATCCTCAAAATAGCGCGACACTTGACTTCTCCACAGGCAAGGTCCCAAGCCCTATGTTCCGTTTCACCTTTCCATGGACTGCGGCGGACGCCACGGGCCCATCACCGCCAATCCAGCTCCGCCGCGCACGTATCCCGTGACCATGTGCCTTTTTCCGAATTATTCGAGCGCTGCGCGAAATAGTTCTTACAAGATTTGATTGCTGAAGGAAGAAACGATGCCCTTAGCGTTTGTAACGTGTACTTGCCGATAGAATAACGTACGCCCGACCAGAGCCCGACGTCGAGCGCCCTTCGACGCTTTGATTGGACGCGAGGCCCAGCCGAACGCTGACGTCACACTCGTGCCCAATCATGCGTCTTCGCTCGATCTTGTTGTAATGACGTCACAATTCCAATTCGCTGGCCTCGACTGTTTTAACAGGCGTCGGCGCCGCCGCGCCCCTCTTGAAGGTCACGACGCTACGATTGGCTCGTAGCGTCGTCTGCGATCCACCGTAAGGCCAAACGCTCCGGAAAACTAGCCCGGAGGGGAGACCACCCAGATCAAGCGTAAACAAGGACATTGCCAGAGATTCGGGACACAATCTACGAAACTCTCCGAAAAATATATACTATAAACGCATCGGAATTAAGCGAACAAACAACAGCTCCGATTAGCTTCCTTGCCCCTCGTTTCATCCTGGGACACACCTCTTGAGTTTGCCATCAGATGCACTCTCTCGATCTGTATACTCTAATCGCGACGGGAATCTCAATTGCTGCCATTAGAAAAACCGCCCCGGGACCAACTGCACGAACGAGGACGACGTTTGTATAGGGCTCTACGGAAAGCAAACAGCCTGCGCAGATGAACGCACAAAAGGAATTTCAAAAAGAAATAATTAAAAGAAATATAAAACGAATGTAGCAGCAGCCGCAGCGGCGCTCGCGGAGGGTCACTGACATCTCTTTGCTCGCTTGGCAAGACGCAAACGTCAATCAGGAGAAGCGCGACTTCGGAATAAAAGAGAATCTCTCTCTCTCTCTCTCCCGACTCGAAACGCTCACTAATGGACTTTTATCCCTTGGCTGCGTGCCGTGCAAAAACAAAAACAAAACGTTAGAGTAAAAAGTTGCCTCCTGAAAAATTACACCGGATAAAACAAGAAAGCGAACTGGAAGATGGAACAGCGTCGCGCATAGAAATGACTCTTTCCCTGTAAAAGTACGAGTCAAGGTCGCGGGAGCTCCATCGTTTTCCGCGCGCCGCGTTTCATGACTGCCAGAGGCGGGGTTTATGCCGCACGTCCGGGAGCTTCCTGGCTCGTGACGACGACCATTCCCCGAAGTGAAGAACCCAGGGTCCAGTGGATGCGGGAGAATTGGCAACGTAACGAACGGTTTAATTACATGGGTTGGCGATACAGTCGTCAAATCCGAGAGAACTCCTGAGCAGCCTCGCGCTCCGTCTTACAGTAGGGTCCGTTTCTCCTCACTCTCCGCCAGGCAGCAGGTGCGCAGCAGGCAACCCGCCGGTCGGAGTGCGTCGTAGCAAAGTCCGCCGCGTCGTAGCCAGAAGTGCGTCGTAGCCATGGTCCTCCGCAATTAGGTCATGCCTCTCTCCCTTCCGGAGCGCGCCAAGCCCCACGCACGCACACACGTCCCGTTGACGTCGCGGACTCGTCGAGACCTGTCTCTCCCGCAGTTAGGCCCGGCTCTCTCCCCTTTCGGAGCGCACCAAGCCGCACGCACGCACACACGTCCCGTTGACGTCACGGGCGAGTCGAGACCTGTCTCCGCAGGCGCAGACACGTAGGCGCCGGGTCCGTACTCCTCGAGACTCGTTTCGCGTAGGCCCCGTCCAGCAGGCGACGTTCCCGGACAGATCATGACTCGTTTCCGCCGCGTTGAAACTCGGAAGAAGGTCGCCGAAGGTTCCATTCTTAACAGCCCCTCCGGGGCCAGGGAAACCTCGAAAGGCCGGTGGTACGATCGCTGGCCTGAAGAGGTGGGCTTGAGTAGGCCTTGAGAAGACGCTGCAAGCACCCAACAAACTCCCAAACCTCTTACAACGGAGGCATTAGCGGAAACGTCCCACACAACACCACGCCACACCGCAGCCAAACGCTCGGAATTCGCCAGAGACCCGCCAGACTGGACTACGGATTACAAAAATTTGCAAAAAAACTACAAATTTAAAACCTTAGGACAATTGCGGGTATCGAGACCCGCTGTCGCCAAAACACAACTCATTTTTCCAAAGAGGTCACTATGAACAAAATACAAAAGACAAAAACTTTTTGCAATTTGTGAGGTCTTGTTGGGGTTTTAACGAAGTGCCCCCACTTTGATCCTCATTCCCGTGGATGACGGAGACCTCTGAGATCATCACTCCCGCTTTTGGTGATACCAGAAAAATCTGCTCAACCCATCGGCATTGCCGTTAAATTTGCCTTTCCTTTTTCTTGCCCTGAAGTCGCAGTGATCGATTTTCACGTGATTTCTAGACGTGAAAATGCGGTCCTTATAGCGCCGATAAAACAATCCGCCTTTTTCATGCCCCGTCACATTGGTCCTAGCAATCTCCTGAGCTGTACCGCGAAACCCTGACACACTAGGGTCGCTCTTCTGCTCGACTGTCAAAGACACTCCGTCTGCTCGTAGCAGAGGACCAAAGTTACGTGACGCCGGAGCTACGAGAGATCTTTCACTGATCCCGTCTTCCTCCGCCTTTTCCGCCGGCTCGTTGGGACGGCGTACACTTTCTAGTGCTACGAGGTCAGGCTGTTCTACAACCTGGTCCCTCTCATCCCGTTTCTCTGCCTCGAACTCTGGTAGTGCCTGCTCCCCGACAGCTGCCTCGGGCTCTGGATCACTCGTCAACAAAGGGGCGAGCTGACGCGATTTGGACCTCGTACCTGACTGAACTAGTCCCTCTCCCAGTTGTTGACCCCTCTCGCGCAGCAGGAATTCTGACCGGTTAGAAAACAAATAAGGATACTCCAACGGGACTGTTTGCGAGACAGCCGCCTCTGTCACTAGCTCTCCGAACGGGCCAGTTATCCTTACCGTCGCCATAGGCAGACAGACACTGTGCTTTTCGAGCAGCTGCTTGATCCAAACTACCTTTCCAGTAAAATCGGATGTCGTTACATACGACGGATGAACAACGTCCATCGTCGCTGCACTGTCACGAAGCACCCTGCACGGCTTTCCGTTTACCTGGAGCTCGTGAAGATAGGGACGAAGGAGCTCCAGGTCCTCGTCACTACCGGTCACGGTCGAGAACACAACCCGCGGTTTCTTACATCTGGCCGCTGTGTGTCCCGGCTCCTGACAGTTGTAGCACAGGAACGGCTTCCTAGCCTCGAACTGCCCTGTTTGGCTTTTCCGCGCCTCGTCTCCGTTCGAGTGTTCTGCGCTCTTTTCTGGGACCTTTTGTCCTGCTTCGGGCTTCTCGGGCCCGTTTTCTCGCGAGCCGTTTCCCTGTCGGAAGGTCTTGCGCTGATCGCTCCGGCCGGGTTCGCTTTCCTCTCCGCTCAGCTTTCTACGCGTTGCGTACTCCTCGGCTAGCTCAGCGGCCCTTTCGACAGAGTCGACTCCTACCCTGTCCTGCACCCAGAGCTTGACTGACTGCGGAATGCTACGAAAGAACTGTTCGAGGCACACACACTCGACTACCTTGTCTCGGCTTTCGTACACTTCCTCGCTCTTCAACCATTCTATCAAATTGGTTTTAAGCCCGTAAGCGAATTCCGAGTAGCCCTCGCTGCTCTTTTTGGATGCGTTTCTAAACCTTTGACGGAACGCCTCGGCAGAAAGGCGGTACCGTTTCAAAAGGCTGGACTTCACCTTGTCGTAGTCGTCCGCGTCTCCAGCACTAAGGCGCGCGACAACCTCTGCAGCCTCACAGGGCAACAAAGTCAAAAGCCGTTGCGGCCACGTTTCTGGGGCGAAGCTCAACTTCTCACATGTCCTCTCAAAGTTCACTAAGAACAGGCCCACGTCTTCCCCAACTTTAAACGGCTGCATGAGCTTCTTCATTTGATACGACTCGGTCTCACTTGCTCGCACCGGAGCCCCAACTCTACTGTTCTGCGAGTTTAATCGCTGTTGTTCAATTTCGAGCTCTAGCCTTTTCAGCGCTCGCTCCTCTGTCGCAGCAGCTTGCTTCTGCTCTCGTTCCTCTCTCGCTGCAGCCTGCTCTCGTTCCTCTCTCGCTGCAGCCTCGCTCTTAGCGTTCAGAAGCAGTTCCCACGCAATTCTAATTTCCTCTGCTTCTGCGCTCTCTGAAATCGCTTTACTGATCTCAGATTTCTTCATCTTTTGCTCCACCTCCACACCCAATTCTTCACACAAACAGAATAAATCTGTTCTCAGTAACCTCATTAGATCCATGATCGCTGCTCTTTAGCTTTGGCTTTGTTCTAAAACTTGTCGCAAGGTTGTACACAAACCTAGCGCACGAGTCAAAACTTAAGGATTCCCAGCAGTTCAAAATTAATTACCCATAATCTGAAGCCTGGCGAATCTCAAAGCAAAGTCCAAACGCTCACCCGCAGATGTAGCACGATGTCGCATGGTCCGATCCCAACCGCTGCCAACCAGTTGTTAGAGGCGGGGTTTGATGCCGCACGTCCGGGAGCTTCCTGGCTCGTGACGACGACCATTCCCCGAAGTGAAGAACCCAGGGGTCCAGTGGAGGTGGGAGAATTGGTAACGTAACGAACGGTTTAATTACATGGTTGCGATACAGTCGTCAAATCCGAGAGAACTCCTGAGCAGCCTCGCGCTCCGCCTTATATAGGGTCCGTTTTCTCCCTCACTCCCCGCCAGGGCAGCAGGTGCGCAGCAGCAACCCGCCGTCAAGTGCGTCGTAGCAAAGTCCGCCGCGTCGTAGCCAGAAGTGCGTCGTAGCCATGGTCCTCCGCAATTAGGTCATGCCTCTCTCCCCTTCCGGAGCGCGCCAAGCCCCACGCACGCACACACGTCCCGTTGACGTCACGGACTCGTCGAGACCTGTCTTCTCCGCAGTTAGGCCCGGCCTCTCTCCCCTTCCGGAGCGCACCAAGCCGCACGCACGCACACACGTCCCGTTGACGTCACGGGCGCGTCGAGACCTGGCTCCGCAGGCGCAGACACGTAGGCGCCGGGTCCGTACTCCTCGAGACTCGTTTCGCGTAGGCCCCGTCCAGCAGGCGACGTTCCCGGACAGATCATGACTCGTTTCCGCCGCGTTGAAACTCGGAAGAAGGTCGCCGAAGGTTCCATTCTTAACATGACGCTAGTATTTATCTTCGCCTTGCTTTACTTTCCTCACTGACTTCGTTGGTTTAAAAGAATATTCCGCCCACCCGAGGTATTTATGGTGTCCCCACCTCAACTGCAGTGTGTGTGTGTGTGGTGTATAATACGCGGAACCTGGGCGTTCCGGCGTGAGGCATTCCACGGGCGTGAGGCGCGAACGCGCGAAGAGCCGGCGACAGCGTGCGGCGGCATTTCTTTGCTGTTTCGCGCAGATGTGTTGGGATCAACAGGACATGACCGAGTACACGCGGTTGATTCATGACACCCTCTTCCTTTCCTGTGATTGACGCCCATCGATCCTACATGTGTCATCGTCAAACTTCCTCCGGTCTTTCGCGGGAATACCGTATCAGACGGTAACTGATGTTCCGGAATCTACCGTTTTGAGCATCTTGATTTTGTATGGCTGGCAACAGAAAGAATAAAACAAACTCCGACAAGGGACAAGGGACAACGAAATGTTCGTTGTCCCTTGTCCGCAGTTTGTTTTATTCTTTCTGTTGCCAGTCATTGTTACCAACACGCTCTTCAATTAATGTAATTTTGTATATGGCCTTTTTTTCTTTTTTGTATGCGCTCATTGTTGCGCTGTATATGTCTCCATAGCTTGGTTATAAATCCATTAGAGCCGCCCTATGCGTGGACGCAACCATAACTGACCGTTACTTTTTTTCTCGATCGCTTCATTTGGTTACAGAGGTTACTTGGTACTAATGTGTTGCAACATTAACTCGATCGTTGTCTGTAAACAACTGCGTCTGCTGACAGGCGCTCATTGCGCATGCGCGGTTCCATCGCCAACGTCATCACCTTCACGTGACGTCAGGGACATTAACTACTTTTTGGACTTCGGCTATGTCTTATGCCTCATTCACCCACGCGTTCACCGCTAAGCAGTGCGTGCGGTGGACGCTACGTGCTGGTTGGACCAATCACACGTGTCTCTTTTGCCACGTGATCATGCTCCTCCCTCATGCAGAGAGCGGAGTCAGGTGATGAAAGGGACGCGGTTGACTGAACCGTCGAGCGTGTAGCTCCCACAACCTCGTCAGCTTAGGGGTGAACGAAACATAGTGGGAGCGGATTATATCCGACGAGATACGGTAACCGAACGAGATAAGATATACACGGAAAAACCGGGCCTGTCAGAGGCGTTCGCAACCTCATCTCGTTTCGCAGGTTACAAGCATTTTGCTTTGCCGGGCACATTCCTCCCTGTAAGCTCCGCCGAAACGAATCTTCCTTTCAGCGGAAGCCTCACCCACGTTCCGAACTGTAGGGATGACGAGGCGAATTTCGCTGGCAAAAGCGAAGCGGTGCAACCGACGGGCGCACGCAACGTCACGTCCGGAGCATCCTTTGACGCGGCTTGCCGCGAGACGGCCGCACCTAGAAGAAGTCCGGCCGCGTCTCCTTTTTCTTTTTATTCGCCTTGCGACCCTCAAGGCCGCCGATTTGTGCCGCGCGAGCGCATAAACATACACCCAGCAGCACACACCACGCGTCCCGTTCTTGTCGATGGCAACCGAAAACGTGTTTTACGGGTTGGACCCGCGCGCGTCGGCCGATAGCCGGCAGCCGGACAGTGGTGGCGGCGTGCTCCGAGCACGGCCAGCGGCCGCCGCTGTCTCTGCTGGCGATCCGCCGCCGGACCGTCCTGACTGGGCGCCCCGTCGCCGACGTCGTGCCGTTGCAGGATCGGACAGCGCCATGACGTACCGCCGGGGCGCCAAGGACGACGGCTGCTGCAGCGTGGGCTTCCTCAAGTGCATCCTCCACATCTTCAACTTCATCTTCCTGGTGAGACAATTCCCGATCTTTCTCTCTTGGAGCTTGCATCACCTAAGATAACGTTTCCATGTAAACTGTAATGACCATGACCTGCAGTAACATATGTCCATGACCTGGAGTAATATGTCCATGACCTGGGGTAATGTCCATGACCTAGAGTAATATGTCCATGGCCAAGAGTAATATACATAACAATATGTCTATTACCTAGAGTAGTGCCTATGACCTGGAAGATTGTCCATGATTTGGAGCATTTCCAACAGCGTCTTCCACGCGGTCCAGCTTCGGCAGCCCCTTGGACCACGCGGTCCAAAATGGTCGCAAAAGAAAATCTTGAAAGGAAGTGCTGGACGTCTCTAGTTGCCAGCCGATGTGGTCGCTGTCTTCAGCCCATCAGAATCCACGATCTCTTGGCGAAACGTCACGTTCTGCTCTGAAAGTGTCCTGGGGACCACGTTCGTTTTTGGTTTGAACGTGCAACATGAACATTTCCTCAGAACACGTCTCCGCATGCGTGCCCTTACCCTCCTCCTTGTGGCCAACGGCCGTACTACAGTGGTTTCGGAGGCAACTAGATCTGATTATATCTCATTTTCGCTCCGTTCATGCTTGTGCTGATAGTGCAGAGCAATCGTCTGTTATCTCCTCCTGCGCTGCACGGTCAGTACAGTCCCATGCCAGCTAATGCATAAGTCGGTTTGCACGCGCACATTCGCCCGCGGAACTTTGCAGATTCATATTTGATCTACTATATGTCTGCTGACGAACTTTATTGCTTTTACGCTGTTGGAAGCGTCTGCCTCAGAAACGGTTTCGGACGCTCGTCACCAAATCCTACTTGCTGAAAGAAAAAAAAATGGAGCACATCTTGAAGACAGTGCCCCCTCCCCGTCCACACCGAACAACAGAACCACTGCCCACAGGATACTGCGTGACACCGTCTCATCGATGAACCTTCTTTTTTTCTTTTCTCAAGCATCGTCGACCATGCGCTTCCTTTCTCGAGTCCGTCGCTCTCACTGCCGCACGATCAAGAGCCGGAGCACACCGATACAAACACAAGCCAAACGAAATTAATTTCGGGCAGTCTTTTAGCGCCGAGAGATGGGTCGATTAAGGAGAGGCGCAATCAGGCGGCAAGGCGCTTCGCAATCTCGACGCGTCGCGCCCACCTCCGATATGATGAGGCCCGACCGAGGAGGGCATTCCACCCGCGCCCTTGACGCCGCGGAAGCTCTCGGCGAAGGCTAAAGACTGCTTTGACGTAATCGCCGATGTTCATCGCCTACAAATCGTTCCTCCATTCTTCACGCGTCAACTGTTGGTTGATCGACGCAGCGCTGCTTGTGGTAAGCATCGCCGCCAGCGTGTCTTGCAGCGGGATCGCATGCATGCGCGACGGCAAGACGCACATGTCTGCCGCTTCGCGGCGTCATCCATGCTTCGCGGCGTCGTGCATCCTTCGGCGTGTTTGCCGCTTGGGAGCGGGTCGGGTATCCACCAACGAGGACGTCACGCGCTGGCCTTGCGTCTTCGAGGTGGTATTAGCTAACCCGAACTCGTGGCCAGAACAAAGTGTCAGGTGTTTTGTTCTTTTGCCGTCGTCATCAGTCACGTGACCGGTCGTAAGCGCTTCGAGTACGTTCTCCGTTCAGGACATTGGACATTGCTATAATTTATTTCGTCCTGAGTCCCAGCGAAGCCGGCGGTTAGAAGGCGTTCGCAGACAGACGCACACAGTAAAAGCGCATGGGTCACCGCGCATGTGCTGTGCTTGATTGGCTTAGCCGCGGTGATGGCACGCGTACAGAAAGACAACGAACGTGATGACGTTGCGCCTCTGGCGCTATTTAATTGGCTATACCGACTAGTGTCCACCGGTGATTTTCGTCCCTACCTCCGTGTCCACGAGCGCGGACCCGAATATGCGGAGCGTAAGTTCGTCTGCTCTTTTTGCAGGGGTTGTGGTGACGTCAGCACACCAAGCTCTGATTGGTTGTGAGTGAAGGAAAGTGGGTAGACCTCAAGGCAAGCTGCCTTGAGGTCTACCCACGATCCTTCAGTCAGAGCCAATCACAGCTCGGCGTCTTTCTGATGTCGCCACAACCCCTGCAAAAGAAGCAGACGAACTTGCGTCCCGCATTGGCGGCGCTGCATGGATCATCTAGTGCTGACGATTAAGGGGAGAAGGCGCCGGCCTTCTTTTCATGGGGGTATCGCTGGAACACGCGAATAGACTTGTATAACAACAACGAAACAGACGAAGCGGAGTGCCGCCTTCGTCGTGTTTCAGTGAAGCAGCCTGTGCGTGTAATTGCCGCTGCGCGGCTAAAGCTGCAGCCGTCCCGAGACGCGGAGTCCTAATTGAATTTCTCTGGGAGTCAAGGAGTCGTACGGAGGAAGGCAGACGCAATTATACACGAGTCGTTTCACAAGGCTTCCCATCTGCGACGGCAGCAACAACCGCATGCTCAGACGGCGAGAAAAAAAAAAAAAGAAGAACGAAGCAGGCTGGTTGCTAAACTATACAAATAAATAAATAAATAAAGATTAACGAATATGAGCTGTCGTTCTTCATAGTCACATCGGTTGCTGTCACGTTCCATTGTGGACGGGATGCGACCTGTTTGTCTCTGAGTTTTCGATTTTATTTTTTAGGTTTTTGTAGCACCCATCGACAATTTGATACCGCTCGTCCCGACAATTTGATACCGCACAAAGGTGCAATGCTTGCCTCGGCGACTATTCCGCGAGTAGGATTATCTTATTTATTTCGGAAAGAATTAATAACTAAACGCGAAAGAGTCGAAACCTATTGTACGCGCATCACGCCACCGTTAACGCAAACGAGCAATCAGCGGTTTTTGCGCTCTCTTAGAATCGAAGGGTTAATCATAAAAACTACTATATATGTGGTCGAAAGTGCTTAGTTGAGGCACCAACCTGAGCTGTAAAGTTTGGAGCCCGTCAACCCTTTCGAAGTAAAACGCGAAAAATCGCCGATGCTGTGTTCGCGCTAACAGTGCCGTGCATATACCTGCACGCCATTGCTCCTATATCAAACTCTGAGATTCACAAACGGCCAGCTCAGTCATTACTATGTGGGTAGCGAGGCACGAGACAGACGCATCAGCTTCAACGTTACAGCGTTCACAGACCCTGTTCTGAGACGACCAAACTCGCATACTCCGTTTCTTAATTAACATCACCACGCAGCGCCCACGAAATCCGCGAAACAACAACCACCACCCCGCTACCTATAACCGAGAAAAGTATATGTACACGGCGGAGGGCGGACCGCGATCACTCCAGCTGCGGGCCATCACCATCGGCGAAAACACTTGGCCGTGACAGTGACGCTCGCGGCAACGAGCGAATCGAAACCCGTTCATTCGTACAAGACAACAACCTCGCAGCGCCGCAGGAGGCGCAGCCGCAGAGAACGCCGCGACGACAAAGGGTCCGCATGCCGCGCCGACGAGGCGGGTGATCCTTCACGCAAGAGCTGTCGGTCGACGACGTGCCGATCCACGAAGCCGTCAGGGGTAAAACGAGTTTGGCTGTGCCCGTGGCCCCCACGCAGGCGCGGCACTTCCCGATGGACTGCACCGGAGGATATTGAAGCCACCCCAATCCAGCGCTGTGGACATGTCACGTGACTACACGCTCCACGCGTTGCTGCGGTCCTCCCGAAGGGCACGTGACGCTCACACGTCATGGGATTGGCTCCGACGACTTGTAGCGTCTTCTGCGGTCCGTCGATAGGTGGAATGGAGTATGGCTCGAAGCTCCCGATTTTTCGATGCGCTTGGTCACGGACCATCAAGAAGAAGCTAGGGCCTCGCGATGGCATCAACAACACCTTCTACGGGATGCGCGCGAAAACTCGCCTCTTGCTTTTCCTGAAGCTGAGCAGTTTGATTTGATCTACAGAAGGCGTGCGCTCGTGCGGATGAGTGCATTCTCCAGTGTTATTTCGCTGTCAGCGCGGCTATGGTGATTATGCGATGAGAACTGGGCCTCTCGCCGTCTGTCTTAACGGATCAGCGCCACGGAAGTATGTCGGACGTGTGGATTTGGGGAGCGCCATGGAGCATTGGATAGGGCTGGACCGTCGTGCGGACTGGTGTGCACAGGTCAAGGACCCTTACACCTCGGCTCGCAGGACAGCGAAGAGGTCAAAGTTTAAGAAAGGCTGATCCCGCGCGATGGCTCATCCGATGGAAGTAATTTGGACTTCGTCTTTCTGCAAATCTATAATGTAGGTCGTGGATCGCCTGTTCTCTACCTGAGGGGTGCGCGCGAGAAGTTCACCCCATGGCATGTCCGTAGAAAAGTAAAGGTGTTTGTCGACGACTTCGAATGTCCATCGAGGCCAGCCTTCCGAGAACAGTTGTATCCTGGAAACGAACGAGGCGAATAGATGTGGACTGTGTCAGTATCCGGAACGCGATGTTAGACGAAAAGCAATTCAAGGTCATCTTCGTTGCTCTCGAGTCTCGATGAACGCAACCTATGCAACCGCGTGAACTTGCCGGACATTGTGCGTTTATCAACGTTCGTCTGCGCGGTAGAAGGGCAGTAGGCAGTCCTTCCATCGCTTCCCCGAACAAGACTAAGCCGTTGGAAGCACGCTTACGCCACCACACCGCCGCAGTTTTGGAACATATTATAAACAATGGGAAGAACACAAAACACAAGGACGGGCATTATTTATATCATCCTTACCAGCACGCTCTCCATTCCAAGTTTTGGAACGCAGTGGATATAAATATCGGGGTAAACATATTTCGAGCGAACACTTCTGGCACATGGTGCACGGCCCGACCTGTTTTCGGGCGCCATACTTTGTCGAAAAGAAGTAGTCCGAGACAAGCTTGCACAACCAGCTTCGTCTCCAACACGCACTGGTTTCCTTTCGTCGGGTTTGACTGCGCGGGCGACAAAGTGTTATCAAAAGTGGAGAGATGCGAAGTATTTACTGAATTCTTAGCCTGTAACAGACTCCTGGTTATCTACTTATATATGATGACTCATCTTTTTCCAGTCCCTGTGTAGCTTGGGCTTCGGACAGTCGTCTGGGCGCCATACACACGTATAGGTCTAACTTGAGCTCTGGCATCACGAGCGCTTGCGCCAATCTCATTAGTAGCGATACGTTGGCACGCGAGCGAAGAACTCGCCAAAAAGAAAGCGAAATGTGATAGTATTTGGTTTCAAGGACTCCGCATACACTCGACACGACGGGCACTTCTCCATTCTACACCTAGCTGGAATGGTAATAATGTACGTAGGTATATGTTATTCTGTCTGTACGCGCGTTGCGGTCGAGACATTTATGCGCGTGTTTGCCACAGCTGCGAAGTATTGTATTACAAGTGCTTGAGTTACTGTGATTAGTTACATTTTCTGTAACTAACTTTTCAAGTTAAGAGTAAAATGTCAGAAAGTGTAACTTACTTACGCTTTCCTGTAACTTCTAACTTGGTTTAGTTAGAGTTACATTTTCCGAAATTCTTGGCGCTCTCATCTCCAGGAGGTGTTGTGGACACGGATATTTTAAGGCATGAAGTCTACGCCGCTGCCATGAATGCTGTTGTGAGTAGTGAGTCAAATATAGAACGGGTCTGAAGAGGCACATTCTTGTGGATTGAACGGCGCGTCGGTAATCACGGCATCTGTAATAGCCATTCTTCATACGATATGTTACAAGTAGGTGCAATGTATTTTTGTTACATTTTACAGTAACTGCAACATTAACGACTTACAATCGTAGGTGTATAACTATAAATGTTTTCGCATTTCAACTCACGTAACCGTAAACTTAACTTACTTTTCGTTCGTAACTTTTACAGCTCTGGTGTTTGCTGATACGTGCGCAAATGTTCCAGCGAACAGAAACCGCTGCTCGCAGACTAATGAGACCTTGTTAACAACTTACCACTGCGCATGCACGCGCGTGCGCGGGAGAGTGAGGAACATGTGCAGTTACCCTTTCTTTATCGCGCGCATGCGCGGGTCGCCTTACGCGTCGAAGGAGACAGAGCGACGTTTGGCGAGGGGTGGAGAAGCAAGCCTTCATAGAAAACAGAGAACGTGTCGCATTTCGACCTAGAGTGCACCGTAACACCACCAAACAGAGCCCAGTTCCTTTCTTTCTCTTCTCATCGTAAAGAAGGTTGGTTTCATACATGCTCTGCAGTGAGAGACGTTTAGGCGTCCTCACTCTAGTGCTTCGGCGAAAATCCAACAGACGGCGACTCCCGCGCCCCAAGGCGTCAATAGACGCATGCAAGCTCGGCCTCCGGGCGCCGCCATCTTGATGCTGGCGTTTGTAGATCGTCCGATAGCCGAGCCTCGCTAAGGCGTGCCCACTGTTGCCAGACTGGCGCCTAAACATAGCTTTTTTTTTTTTTTTCATCCACGATGGCCAGTTTAGCTTTGGAAGCGTGGCATGCTCGCAATTGCGAGCCATGTAGTGGCAAATGACAGCGCGGACGAGGTTAAGTGGCGATATATTATTCGGGCCCCACTAACGAGGGTCCGATAAGCGTCTAATGAAAGCCACAAGCACCGCTCGTTGTATACTCCCGTCGTCCATTCCGGGTCGTTGCATCTCTTACCGCTCCTTCCCGCCGCGGTATGTTCGGTACTATACACCCGTGTATAAAGCGAACAACGCTCGAGCGAAAAGGTCAGCAGCACCGCTGCCGCTGAGCAGCAGCAGCCTGCAGGTATACACCACAACAACACAGTGCTGTAGGGGCCTTTATCGCAGCCGCCAAAGCGCGCAACACGCGTGCGGTCCCTTTAGAAGATCTTGCAGTCCCGGCCGTTATCGCGTCTTTCGTCGTAAATTTCCCGCGCTGGCACTTTCGGTGGGGAAACTCGACGGAAAAACACACACAAACACTCAAAATCACGTGACGATGGACCGCAGACGAGGCTACGAGCCATCCAAGCCAATCTTGTGTCGCGTGAGTGTCTCGTGACTTTCGGTGAAACGCGACGTGTATAAGAGGCTGCCGGGTATACAACAAACATGAGGCACTCAAAAAAATAGAAATTTCGTTGTTTTTTGTTTGTCTGTTTTGATGTGTTGGGAGGTGGAGGAGGGGAGTACAGAAAGCGAACTGTATGGTGTTACCAGGATAGTGTACACGTATATATATGGCTCAGTAACTTGAGCACCGCGAGTTGCCGCCAAAGCGCACCGGAGATTCCACAGGAGTGCGCCTGAGAGAGATGATAATGGAATTTCCCCGCTCAACACGCTGCACGCGCTCCTCCCGTTCTCCTGTTCCCAAAGAGCTCGCGCGGGTCAGTACCAAAATATGCCTTTTGCGCGCCAAAACAAAAGCTCATAAAAAAATTATAAAAAACGAATACAAGGGGTGTGTGTGGACCGATTCGCTGGACCGGGGCGTGTCTTTCGTATATGCACGCCGACCGGCCCCTGCAGCACGCGCTCCACGCCTTCGGTCGTGCTCTTGCTGACGCTCTTACCTGCATGCCGCTCTAACGCCTTGTCACGCGACTATAATAGGTAAACTATAATAGTCACCGACGGAATGAGAACGACAGGGAGGAGCTTCAGTCGTCCCGCCTTCAGCGTGAGCTTCCGGCCTTCGACGTCTCGTGAGCCTCGAGCGCGCGCGCGCGTGCCAAAGCACGGCCGAAGGCAAGGAGCGCGTTGCTGCGGAGGTCGGGCGTTCGAAAAAGACGCTCCGCCGTTCTCGCCCCGTCGGCGACTATGAGACGCGAGGCGCGCGAATGGCAGACGAACTTGCACACTCGTATACACTACGTATATATGCTCCCATATCTGCACCCCGGAAATATTGCGATGCCGGTATCACTGCAAATCGTTGGGGAGGAGGAGCGACCGTGACGCCCCAAGCGGTTAACTTTAGAACTACACGGATGGGGACAACAAATACAATGACTCAGCGCTCGGCCGACATAACCGAACACGGCGTCAGCGTTCGGCTGGAGTTCGTGTTCTCCGGTGAGGGGGGGGGAGGGGCTCTTTTGTTTCCACTCCGGCCTGCACGAACAATGCAGCATGCACGGTCCCAGCTCAGCACAAAAGCCGAAGTAGGTCAAGCCCGCATTCTCCGAGGATAGATCCGGCACTTAACGTCGCTTCGTCGATTGTTAGTATTTTTTACATTAAACTGTACCCCGCGCATTATTGTACAAGATGACATGGACATGCCCATAAGGCCTCTGGGCATGTGCACAGGCCTTGTGTTGAGTAAACACCGAGTATGGGGACAACAAACGGGTCAGATTCCAAAAAACGCTTCTAGGCCGCCGCCATGTTGCTGATGCTGATGCGGCTAGTGCGACTCTCGCGCCCTCTATCAGCTAGAAATTTTCTGCCACTCTCTTGAGCTGTGAAGACCCGCTCAGCGCGGTTCTCTACCTGTGTTTTTGCGGTTTTGCATTCAACGTTTTCTCGCCCCTCTTGAAAGTTTCCACTTAATTTTTTTATGCATGCTGCATACCCTTTCTGTGTTATCTTCCACTGTGAGAAATAAGGCTGGTAAGTGCCTGCCATTACATGCTTTTCTGCTTGACATTCACGGGAAACGAAGGAGGTGAAGGACGTCGAACGACCCTCGACGCGATTTTGCGAACATTGTTCTCCCCTCCCAGCGATAATCCGCGTAGAATCCTCAGTCATCTCCAAAAATAGTTGTCCGGGTTGGGGTGGGAAACGGGTCAGTCGCGTTCGTTCCTTTGACTTGGTGCTGTTGTGAAAAAGGAAGCTCTCCACGAAACGTGCCCCAAAACGAAGTCATCTTGGATTCCGTCCGATCGTCAAGATGTGACCGTCGTCGACTGTGACTGTGTTATTTGAGATCATTCTCAAACAAATTCTTTTGGATAACGCCGCATCGTGTGGTACGTACAATATATTGTTCGAATGTTAACACTTTCTAAATTGTATGTCCGTGTCCTGTCCACCGGTAAACACGTTATTTGTGAGCGTGAAAAATTCATGCCTTTCGGCTCTCTTCTGTTGTAATTTACTTTGGACAGCTAAGCGCTTTGTCGTTTGTCATGCGGCGGATCGCGCGAAGCCGTCAATACTTATCGTGAAAAACACTACACAAAACCAGAAGTCGCATTCGTTCTGTACGGCGTAACCCAACAAAATAGTTTATAGGTTTTGAATGCTTTTTCGTGTTTCGAACGTAGGACTAATGCCTTTCGATGACCTCGGGAAAATACGTGCACCTATGAAAACACAAAATACAGCTTGAAAAGACGAGAATTTAGCCGCCAGCATTGTTTGAAACTGCGCCTACACAGGCTGCGCTTATCGAAATCACAGCTCCACTCGGTTAGGTTAGCAGGGACGCCGGTGAGAGTCTAGCCTCAAACCCATTGACTTGGGCTCGAAAACGGTTTGCTGCGCCCTGGGGTCGAGCGTTTCTGGGAAAGGTGTATACACGAACCCATTCTGCAGACGTCACGGCGCGGGTGGTAAAGGTCGAACTCATCTCTGCGACGTCACGGCGCGTGGCGGCGCGTCTGGTCGCACTTCCGGTCCGGGGCTGCGGGGCAGAAGTCCCCATGCCGAAGACGTGTATTCCTGCGTTGTTTTGAAAGCAGTGCCGGACGCGTACCCGCCAATCCATTCCCGCATCGCCGCAGCAAGTGGTGGCGCTCGGTCGCACTTCCGGTCTGGGGCTGTGGGCAGAAGTCCCCATGCCAGACGTGGTATTCCTGCGTTGTTTTGAAAGGAACCAGTCAAAACCTGCCTTCTTCGTCGAAACGCCGCGACTGGGGCCGTACCAGAAGTGTCGAGAAGGTTTGAAGTCTGGTTTCACGTGCTCAGTTCGTCCGAGAATCTGGATATGTGCCGTGAAAGGGGAAAAGCAGACGCCGTCGGACAACGATCGCATGGGGCAGGAAGCACCTTGGGTTGAATTCACGGATACTTGTGGTCGTCAGATTTATTGGTTTTGTTCCAACATGAACGCCAGAACACCATCAAGTTGTGCGGACCACCTGCGGACTACGTTCAGCGCGTCTTCAAGTTCAAACGGCCGCCTGATTGTTCGAACCGTCGTCTGCTCTTTCAAACGTTTCTGCTTGTCGTCTGCTCTCTTAAGGCCCGTTCACACTCTTACGACCTCTTAAATCTTGCCCTTACAACCTCTAAACCAGAGGACACAGGGCGCCATCTATCGGGTTGCAGTGTAACCCTGACAATCCGGCATATTTTCTATTTCTCCCTGCGCATTATCCTTTCTTTCTGTCTCGAAAACTTTAAACGCCAGGAACGAGCCGTTATCAGGGTATTCTGCACATTCTGACCGAAAATGCCACGAAACCGTCGCTCTTGTGAAATGCAACGTTCCAGATCACCGCATAGATGGCGCCAGAAATGAAATTTTAAGAAGTTTTAACAGATTCATTCTCTCGGTCGAAGTCGGTCGCAAGAGTACGTCAGAACAAATGTCTGGCCCGGTACTTGCGATAATGGTGTACAGTGCAGGCCTCAAAAGACTCAAATTTGAAGGTTGGCAAGCAGGCTCGATAAACAGTAGACAAGGAGATGTTGATCATTGTTACCAGTGACCATCACCGACTTGTTAGGCCTAATTCAGTTGGTCCGATTCTGCTTGCGATTTCAGTATCGACGTCGGCCATTTCAGCTACGGTTCACTGCTTTGCAGCCCGAGCGGCGTCGCGACTGAAAATTCCGAGCGAAATCTCATCATGCGAATCAGGCTTTGGCGTACATTCTGCGGCGTCCACGCGGAATGAATCGCCACATGTCACATTATTCAAGCGAAGTTTTGCGGTGTAACGAGCCTCGGTAATTTCGCTGACGCCGCTCAAGATAGTCAGACATCGCCAGGAAGACGTAGAACCAACAATTCGAACGCGAAAAAGGGGCAGGGGGACTCACACTGACGCCGACAACATCGCATTTCAATGGTGTGTTTATGGGCGACGGCGCGCTTGCCCACACCCCTATCGCGCATGCGCGGCGCCGGTGGCGTCCGCTAGCGCTCGGGCGCTCCGGTTTGTTTGTAAACATGAGTTGGTGTATAGTCTGGATCTCCCGCCCAATAGTTGAACCACTCGGCGGACTCGGTCCGCCGAAATTCCAGCGGCGGCAACCACGAAAAAACTGTTTTTAAAACATTATTATTTTTACGGCAGAGCCATTAGCGGCTACGTACCCCAGGATCGTGTTCACCAGCAAAAAATGATGACACCGAACTTGGACAAAGCTACCGCCATCTATGAGCGACGGCAATCCAGAGTTTCATATCCGCAGTTTCTTTTCTTATTATTATTGGTTATTTTTCCCTTTCGCGCATCTTCAGCGCCTAGCAAGTTAGTGCACGCACACCCTCGCTATTTCCAAAAAACACCATCTTCCCGAGGGGAACCATGGGGTGATGCGAGCATCGGTGTTGGTTCCGAGGAAAGAGTCAGTTGCGTGCGCGACCGCCGAGAGATGGCTGCCACCGACTCGCCCTAGCGTTACCCTCACACTTGAAGGGAGAGGAGATCTAGAGGAGAGAGCGTGCGGCGGCGCGGTGTGAGGAGAAGCGAACGCACGCGCAGTGCACGCAGCTGGTAGAGAGAGAGAGCGGAGAGAGGATCGCCCAGCTGTTAGAGAGAGGGAAGGAGGAGAGTTGCGCGTGCGTAGTCACGTGAGCGCGACTACTGACGCTGACGCTGGGCGCTGCGGACAGGTACTCGTTTCACAGCGCAGGTGGGCATGTTGTCAGCTACCGGCGCGAGCATGGGGCTTGATCTCGTTGATCATTTGCACGCGTTCTCGCGCAACAGAAACCACAGATGAAGCCACGCGCGCTGCGCCAGTAGCTTGACAGCGTTGCACGCTACGTATGAAACGGAGTAGACCTGAGCAAGAGATGCTCCGCATTTAAAAAAGAGTAAAAACAAAAAGACGTGACGATTGGTGTCGGTGCGGGGGAATATGGACGCTTTCAACACGCGAGAAATTGAGCCGCCATTGTCGACCTTCTCTTGTCTCACCGAGGTGCCGAGCCACTGAAGCGGGCGTTGACGAGCCTCCACAAAGGCCTATGCTGGGGAGAAAGACGCAGTAGCACCTAAAGTGGCACTAACCTGCCCTGCTGTGGTAATGGTGAAGTGAAGCGAACAACAATAAGAGGAAACAAAAACTGAAGGTCGGAATTATGGCGGTGCCCATGCACAGCAGCTGCAAAGCGCGGAATCGCAATTGCACGCTGCAGTGCCCACACGAGCGACACACGCTTGGCGGCCGAAAGATCTGGGCGACGTATAACGACCGCTCGGTTATTTTTCGTTAGTTACATCTTCGGGTAAAAAACCAACGTGATATTCAGATCCACTGGTTAAAAATACTCGAGAATTCACCTTTAAAGGGGTACTCCGGCGATTTTTTGAGGTACCCCAACAAACTATATTTTCGGAATCCCCGCCGCGTTTACCCTTCCCGGAACGCTATTTAGTATCACGAAATTCATAGTAGTTATTATGAAATCGGCAATGAAAATGTTGCGAAAACCAACATTCAAATATACCCGCACTTCTCAGTGCCCTGACGTCGGTGGAAGGCAGGCCTCTGCCAGTGAAACAAAGGGGACTATGCAAAGCATTTGTTCCGTGCTGGTGCGGTGCGCGGATACTGGAGCGAGCTTCCAAAAGCCTTCATTTGACATTATGAAACTGCTTGTAATCAGTTGGGAACAAAGCCTGCGAGCCCAAAAAGTGAGCCCATGCCTTCCACAGGCGTCACCTTTTTCGTTGTTGCCAATAGAGACTTTCAGTTTGAAAAACACCGTGAGGACCAAAATCGTAAATTTAATAACTTCGAAAAAACAAAAGTTGAGCTAACATTATACACTATTTCAGCTATGTTTGTTGGTGAGTTTAGCAAGTTTTCAGGCAAATCGTGGGACACGAAGATATCGCCAAAGTACCCTCTTTAAATCGCTTTTTCGATGCGTCACGATGCCGACGCGTCACCGTAACCGTGACGCTTCGGCATCGTCGTACCGTAACGCGTCGACGTAACGCGTCGGCGTGACGCATCGCCGTAACCGTAACGCGTCGGCGTAAAGCATCGGCGTGACGCGTCGGCGTAACCGTGCGGTCCTATAACGCACCGCGCGGGAGGGAGGGAGGAGGAAGAAGGAGGGGGAAAGGGGAGAGCAGGGAGGAGGAGAAGAGGGGGAGGAGGAGACGGTACGGATGAGGAGGAGGGGCATACCGTACCTTTTCTTTTTTTTCCATTTCGCACTTTCTTGTTCCCAGATTCCTGGTTAGGAAATTTGACTTCCCGGAAGCTTAGGAAGCGCAGGATGAAAAGACCTAACGTGTTTCCGATGCGACTTTATTTCCTGTTGTTTATATTTTTTTTATTGTGTGTGTGTGTGTGAGTGCGTGCGTGCGTGTGTGTGTGTGTGTGTGTGTGTGTGCGTGCGCGTGTGTGTGCGTGAGCGTGTGTGTGTGGGGGGGGGGCGCGCGCGCGTTTATACGAAGAACGAAAGCGTTCGATGTCTTCAAATTACCTTGCAATGAACTTGAAAGCGTTCGATGTCTCATTGAAATATCGAGAACTATCAGAATGGGGAATTCCTTCTTCCTGGAATTTGTTGGAGCGATAATTGACTTGCAGGCCGGGTCTTTTAAAGCCGCGATCACACTACAAATACGTCATACGCCAGTCTGCAGACACTGACAAAGGCGCGTCCTTGCATGGCAGTCCTCTCGCATATTGGGTACTCAAAAACTGTCTGCAGGCACTTGTGAAACATGTAGGAAGCTAACAGGCTTGGAACATCCGTGAGGCGTGTCCTCGGATAGTTCTGTCATTATGTCTGCACCAAATACCGTGTCTTTTGTGTCGTGGATGAGAAGTGTGAAGGCGGCGTAGTAACTGGACACCACATGCACCGCCCTAATTTTTTATAAATATGCCACATTGTGAGCACGAGGAAAAGGGCGACCCGGTTTACAAATTTGCTAAACGGAAACCAATTCAAAATGAATCGGGTTTAGAGACGTAGCCATTCATTCAATTACCTTTTGTTTGAACAGCCTTTAAAGGCCACGCAATTTCAAGTAAAAAAATTAACTAAGTGGAAAACTACAAAATTAAAATATTTAATGTAAAACGCAAAAAAAAAGAAGAAAGGAATAATTCTAGGAAGGTTTTTTCCATGAAATCAATGGGAAGGCGAAGTTTGCCATTTTAAGGAAATCAAGCGATCTTGTGAGGTCTCAAATTTTCCGAGAAACGAACTAATCCAATCAATAAACGTCCGGCCAACGTCAGCAACAGTTTATAAGCAAATAGCTAAAATTATTATTAAGGATACGCCTTCGCATTTACTTCACCGAAGCACTGTACTCGTATGTCTTATAATTGTTTTTTATTATTATTCATAGATACTGCAGACTTATGTTAGAGTCCAAGTAGGAGTGAGCGTTACAAATATAAACATAATATATAACACCGAGAAGACATCAGTACCAGTTGCAAGACGCAAAAACAATGTAAACTCGAAAGAACTCCTCAACAACGAAAAACATTACAAAACAATTACATGAGCGCAACTTTCAAATTTGAAATAAATTCTTCGACACTGGCACTTTCTACTGTGTGGTTTGATAGCTGGTTCCATGCGGTTATTGTCCTGGGAAAGAACGTAATTTCGGAATCATTTTGCCGTTGCTAAAACGAGTATTTGCTCGTGATACTCGGGTTACGTAAGGACACTGTTTTAGGTGATTTACATCATTATATATCAAGTACAAAAGTTTTAACCTCTTTTCTAAACACCAGGTTTGAAGCGTTTCAAGTCGAAGAAAACTGATCATGTCATTCACGCTCTCCGTTCTTTTATACCGGTTGCAAATAAATCGAACGGCAGTCCTCTGTGCTCCTTTAAGTTTAGATCTGTTTTTTGTGTGTGTGTATGGGGTTCCCATAAACATAAAGCATACTCTAGACAATGTGTGACCGAGAATTTTGTAGACTGCAAGCTTCACCTGCATTGGGGCACCTGAGAGCTTACGCCGGAGGGCCCATAAAGCTCTAAGAGCACTGGAGCAAACTTATCGATGTGCTCGTTTCAACTCAAGCCTGGCGTAATTGTAACACCTAAGTACTTAACTGCCAAAAATTCTTTAATTACTTCCTCCGATAACGTGTAAACACTTGAAGACTGTTTTTTTTAATTTTTTTGTTACATACTCGTAAGACAGAACACTTCTCAACATTTAGAACCATTCCCCGGTTGACACACCAACTTAAAATATTTTCTAGATTGTCGTTCAGTCAAGTTTGATCGACTTGTGATTTTATTGGGGTGCATAAAACACAGTCATCAGTGAAAAGCTTAGCTTTAATTCCAAGGTCAAGAGCGCTTACAATGTCGTTGACATACAGCAAGAATAAAACAGACCCTAATACTGATCCTTGGAGTACCCCCGACGTGACTGGTAGAATGCCCGAGCAGTGGTTATCAATCTGTACATATTGAAGGCGAGTGTCTAGGTAAGGTCTAATAAGCTATTTCTCTACACACACCCACACACAGAAACCTCCAGAATTTAGATGGTGCATCCCTCAGAAAGTTACAGAGAGTAACAAAATCAATGTCACCTTTCTACACCTAAGCTCTCTGCTTAGATGTAGAATTAAATATTCAACTTTCTGACACCACGCAGTGGCGTGATGTCAGAAAGTTGAGTTGGTCTACAGGGCAACCGCCCTGTCACGGACATGTGACTAAAAGTCTGACCGGACGCCATGGTGATTGACTTTCTTTCTATGTGCGGAGACAGTGCTTTCTAGCTCGCTCGAGTTATCTTGCTTCGTGCTCGACTACGCCAGCCAGTGTAGTCGGTGTCCTAAAAGAGCATCGGTTGGTGATCGAAATTTGGTATATACTACCTGTCTTTATTCCGACTTAAAAAGCCAACCGACAAGAAGAAAGGATGAAACTCTCTTTCTGTTCCTCCTTTCCATTCAGAAGGAAGGAGACTTTCCTTCTTTCTGCGGGGAGTAGCTCAGAGACCCGCTCCTGTTGGGAGAAGAGGAGAGAGGAGTGAGAGTAAGAATGGAGAGGCGGAAACTGGGAACCGATTTTCTTCCTGACAGGAGACGATTTTGTAGATGGTCTTTAAGACAAGGCAACATTTGAGAAGTCGTCCCGTCAGCGTCCAAAATGAGCGCAACAAATGCTGACAAAAAACAACTCCCCCTTCCCCCCAAAAAAAAAAATCCATGGGAAGAAAACCGCGTAAGCGCTACCTTCTGCGGCCCCAAATAGTCCCAGGTAGTACATATTAAGTTCTGTACTCGACAGAGCCACTCGCCATGATTGTGCGTTTCACCAACACCAAAAATAATGCCAATAGCTAATTGCGTCTACGCGGAAACGAAGAGAGAGAGGCGGTGGACATGGTTCATCAAACATGGCGTATCGTGGCTTCATGGCGTGTCGTGGCTTACCGGAAGTCCAGAAGCGTTTCGTAAAATTGCCCCGCACTTCGTTAAAACAGCGATGGCGCAGGCGAGCTGGTGTTTTAAGCAAATGGTACACTCCTCTCCCCTAAAACGGACTGAGCGCAATGGCTACAAGTGCGAGCGGGTACCATTGGTTGGAGCTCCTGCTGCACAAGCTTTCATGCAGCCGAGGCGTGAACGAACGCAGCAAGCTCAAGCTTGCAGCCTTTGAGGTTAGTCCCTGCTAAGGTGAGATGGCGTATAATGACTTCAGCTTGAAAACTTCCTACACCCCTGCTCATTTGAACCTCTACGCAAGGACCCTCGTGACTGGGCGGGCAGTGTTTGTAGGAGCAAAATAAAATTTGCGTATGCTCATGATTGCTTGAATTTAGTCATCCTTTTATAATGTGGCGGCTGGTCTTTTCGCTGTAGACTAAAGATTTGGCCAGTAGAACGCTACTGCTAATCTGGGGTCTTTAGCATGCATCTTGCTGGAGTGACTAAATAGGTTACACGAGCGCGCGCCGGTACCATGGTCATCCATATTGAAACGGGCAGGAGCGGGGACCAGCCCCACGGTTCCTGGGTTCTGCAGCGCTAGCTTTCGCTCCACATGCCCCAGGCTGCGGCGAACTATGGCACACTCGGTCATCATAAGGTCACTCGATTTAGCCAAAGGTCCACCCTGGAGCCAGTGAATAGATTACGCTTCGGAGTAACTACACTTAGGCCCCTCTTACGCATAAAATAAATTATACTTTAGTTGAGCGGGTTGGTGATGAAGTCAACTACAAGAAATAATAAAGCACAAAGGACGAAATCATTCTTGCTCTTCTGAAACAGCAGGAAACGTTTTGTCATCTTCCAGAAACGTTGAAACAGCCGGCGACAGAGACGAACCATATAACCCGTGCTCCCTGACGCCGCATCTTACGCTCAAAAAGTGGTATTTTTGAATCGTGAGTATCGCCAATGGCGTTCTTTTTGCACTAAATACAAAAATGGCGGAGTCCGTAAGAAAATTAATGAATGGGGTGCCGATGCTCTAAGCGTTGCTGGCTCCATTCCCCCGTTGGGGTAGCTATCCTGTATTCAGCTCAAGAACCGCAGTAATGGCTTCTCGCAGAACGTAACTAATTTGTACCTTTATGTGTTGAATTTAAATCATACAGGGTGTTTCCTTTTTAATGCTAAGCAGATTTGTTGAAAAAAATAAAACGTGAAAGCTAAATTAATGCGGTTTGTGCAGGTGAGTTATACGGCCAGGGGGACATAGTATAGGGGGCTAATCGTAACGATCAGTGGGCTAATTGAGGAAAAACATGTTAATTAACGCTTTGCTTATTGAAAATGAACATACGGGTTTAATCAAGAACTTGCTGAGCGCCACCGAAAATCACCAAAAAAGACAATACTACGAAGTCTCGGAGCACTTGGCAAGCACGGTGGAGCGCTAAAGTTACCACTCGTGCAGTAGGAGCGAAGCTACCGCTGCGATAACACGCTCGCGATGTTTTTCCGTCTCTTACTATGGCCCCAGTTTTGTGCCTGTTGACGAGTGGTAACTTTAGAGCACTACTGCGCTTCCCGCGCGTTTAAAGTATTTCTAAGAAATACTGAGCTGATCGTTTTGTCTATTCTCACTATTTAAAAAAAATTAACACAATTTAGTTTATTATTCGACTTAGCTTGACGATTTGACCTTTATATTATGTCCCCCTGGCCGTATAACTCGCCTGCACAAACCGAATTTGTGTAGATTTCAGAGCTTTTTTAGGGGCGAAGCTCCTTAGAGGGTAACTGCTATGTCCGTATGCCCGTCCGATGTCCGGCGTCGGGTGCTTGTGCTCCTGCTCGACGAGCTCACGTGCTCACGTGCTCACGAGCACGTGAGCACGTGTTCACGTGCTCGTTTAAAACAAAAAAAAAGAAAAAAAAATGTTGAAAAAAATGATGAAAAAACATCTGATTAAAAAAGTTTTGCGGAGACCCCAATGGATTTCTAGTCCATCGCCTTAACCACTCGGCCACGACTGCGGGACGAGTAGGGGGCTCTGAGATGTGGCAGTAACTCAAGAGCTGGGGATGTCATGGATGAAACGTTGGATGTAGCCGCTCAACGTCTATAGAGGAGAAGGGCGCTGAGGTCAAATGCGTATATAATCACGTTAAAATTTGCATGCATTGGCTCAACGTTTATAGACGACAGGGCGCTGCGGTCAAATGCTCAAATTCGAATATAGCCACGTTCCATACCACATATTCTCTTTCTGACATGGATGAAAACGAACGAAAGGCTCGGCATGTGCGGCTCAGCGTCTACGCAGACAAGCACCACCAGAGCTTCGCCCCAATCAACATCATTCACCACGTGGGGATGTTTCTTTTTAAACACATCTTAAAAGCTTTAAAAAAAAACTGTATGTGGGTGCATCTTCCACTAGCTTTCTGTCATTTTATTAGGGCGTGCACGTGCAATGCACTTCATCTAAAATGCCTTTGAGGTATAATAGACTGAACTTGCTTCCCCAACCAAACATTGCAAAAACTACTTCGCACGGCGCATGAAGCATACGCAAAACTTTCTTTTTTTCTTGATGTGACAACGAGTATATAATATTGTCACGATTGACTAGCGAGGAGACAGTGAATAACGAAAATAACTGATCGTTTAATAAGCCGAAATCGTACCGAAAACAAATGAAAAAGAACTAGCGCGCGTTGTTGTCGGCAAAACAGCGGGATCAAGCGCTAGTGCGAGACTCACAGAACAGGTATGCGAACTTTCGCCGTGGCCGTGGTGAGCCGGAAAAGATTCACTGCAAAGCCGGGGAGACTTCCTCCTCGCCACGACACGTCCCGGCAAGCTACGGGGTCTCGCCCCGTGACGTATTTCATGACGAAACCACTGGATTCTGCCAATCACGTTCACGAGGGCGGTAGAGAAGAGGTCAAGGCTTCGTTCGGCAAGGCTTGCGTGGAGTCGGGCGTCACAACGGGGCGACCGGCCCGACTCCCGAATGCAGCAAAACGCATCGAGCGCGGGGACAGGAGGTGGACCAGTCACATCGCTTCCCCTTCTCTGACTCACTAGGGCTGGCAACGGCTCGCTTTCGTGTTCAAACAGAGAAGGGAAAGAGTCCAGCGTTTTTTGGTGGAGCGGTGAGCCGTTCACGGACCACGCCGCCAGTTTGCATACTCCTTTATATGGCGCGGCGCAGCTCCTTGCCTTCCCTGGGAGCCTAGAATATTATGCGTCGATCCTTCTCAAACTATACATTCTGAACATGAACAAGCTAGACGCAGCCGCAGAAAAGCCGCCCATGGACCTTGACACCAATCCGTAGCTTCCTGCTCCCGAGCAAGGACGGATGCTTGAACTTCTCGGCGAGTTCACTGAGTGCTTTGATACCTCCTCAAGGTTGCGACCGACGACTGTAGGAAAGCACCGCATTGTTAAACGACGACGACACGCTCCCGGTCCGCCAGTCACCGTACCGCGTCTCCGTGAGAAAGCGTGGTCATTCAGAAGAAAGTTCGAGAAATACTCGACTTCGACATCATCCAGCAGTCAAGCAGTCCATGGGCCTCACCAGTCGTGCTCATTAAAGGGCAACTCCGTTTCACTTTAAAGCGCAGCCCTTGAGGCTGAACTCCATGGAACGAATTATGTGACGAATAACTGGCGAACGCCGCCCGACGGCACGCTCGCTTTGCGCGCGACGTAGGTACCGCAGTGTTGATTCCACGCGCAGAGCAAAAACCGCCGGGCAAAATTCGTCGGTTATTCGCAGCATATTCGTCCGATGGAGTTTAGCCTTTAGGCGCTCGTTCCCGTGTTGTGCGGCGTCGGGCATTGCCGTCGGCGTAACCGGAGGAGGGTAGAGTATGGAGGAGAATATAGGGTTGGGAGGAGAAGGGGAGGGTATGGAGGAGAAGAGGAAGGAGGAGAGGAAGGGTGCAAAGAAGGAGGAGCACACGGAAGAGGAGGGTGCAGAAAGAAGGTTACTAGATCACGTGACCTTACGTAATCACATGAAGTTACGTGATCACGTAACATTACGTAATCACGTTATGTTACGGGATCACGTAACCTTCTTTCGGCATCGCCGTGAGGAACTGAATTAAGTTTCTGGGCCACGTTGTGAGCAGCAAAGGTGTTCGTCCTGACCCCGAGAAGGCATGCCGTGCCCGGAATCGAACCCGAGCCACCCGCGTGTGAGCCCGTCGCGCTGCCGACTCGGCTACGCAAGCGCGCGGAAATAGGGAGTTTTCAAAAATCGCTTTCGCCGTTCCGCAACGCTCTCCGCAACCCGCTACGATACCCGGAACTCTAGAGTCAAGGCCATCGGCGCGCAGGCGCAGTAGCGGCTTCTTCATTGCGGAGGGCTTAACGGAGGGGAAACGCGGTTTACGACAACTCCCTAATATATTTGTCTCGAGATCCGACCGACACGGCTCATGTGGTGGAAAGCAGAACTACGCTTTGTTTTACACTTACTTGGAGCAAAACGAATCCTATACGCACGCGAGGCCGAAGCCATGGGAATCGCCAATGCAGCGCTCACGCACTGGAATCAAGTGCTGAGAGCTCGTGCTCTGTACCCTTGACCGTGCTCTGTGCAGTTAGTGTGGATGGTTTGTCTCCACCCGCATGTTGCAGAGATGGAATCAACACGTGCCTCATAGAGAACCATGGATAAACAAAAGCACGCTTCCACAGAATTCAACCTTGGTCTGGAGACCACGCGAAAGGAGCACGACTGAGAAGCTAGCTTCGCCTAACACTCGGGAGTAGCACGAACAAGCATCCCAACGTCGCGCAGGAGGTACGCAGAGAGGAGTGAGTGAAATTACTACGATGAAGGCATGTCAGTCAAATTACTTTTGTGAACCGATCCGTGCTGCCCGCTATATTAAAGGGCCACTGACAACCCCAAGATCTATACTTTTTTTATTATTATTGCAAACGAGTGAAAATGATTAATCGCCCTAAATATACAAAGATTTTTTTTTTCAGAAAGTTTAATTTGAATCATTTGCGACGTAGTTAGCGAAAGGGTGCAGACCTCCACTATTTGAATGACGTCAAACAAAGTGTCGTTTAACTTTCTCTCTTTCCATATCATTGTTTATGGGCACGCAGACGTGGCACCCGGACAAGCGCGAGAGTATTTCGCAAGACTTTTCTTCGCGTGCTGACGACGCGTACGTAGCTTTCATATTCCTCTTTTTTTTCTTTTTTACGAAGATTGTGAATATAGATTCCTGCTAACTTCGAAAAATAAAAATCAGGGACCGCAAGTGTTAATGACGAGGCAACGGACGTCTCCTAGCTTTTTCTTCATACTCTCCATATGGTGGCACCCGGTGACTGTGCTGAGGGCGTTGAGAGAGTACGCACGACGAAAACATCAAAAACCGCTCGGATGAGTTTTTTTTTTTCGATGCCGAATAACTTTTCGGATAACCTCTCGCGCAGCACCTTTGCGACCTCGCCCTTCACGTCGCTCACCAAGGTCTTATACAGGCCGTTTTTCTTCCTTATCTTTTTAAAAACAGTTTAATGGCGACTAACAGACATGCAACTTGAGACACCTTCTTGACGTTTTCAAAGATGCCTTTACAAATTACTTCGCTGAAAAAAAAAAGCGAGGAGGAGCTCTAATTGAGAGATGAAGATACAAACTTTGACAGGCTCTTTCGAGTGCCAAATTTGTTTTCGCTATGATTTTTTGTTGGGACAAAAAGACAAAAAAAGTAAAAGTTGGGATACCGTATATTTACCGAGTGTCGCACAATTTAAAGAAAGTAGCAATGCGATCAAACGTAAAGGTAGCGTTTTCTGCGCCCAATAAGCTCATGGACCTGCGCAAACTATCAAAGCGTGGCGTGCGTGCCACACACGGATGTGAACAGAAGCACACAACGAAATTTGTCGACTGTACATATGGTGTCGTTTATCGCATTCCGTTGTCCTGTGGCAGGCACTACGCCGGGCAGACGGGGTGCTGCCTAAATGATCGGCTTTGCGAGCACAATAACAACGTAAAAAAAGAAATTGGTGGCTTTCTTGACTTCTCCCTTTTTGTTGTCGTCCTTGCTGCGCACAAGATTGCATAAGATGTCAAACTAACTAGCCCAAAAAACCACTTTTCTTGAACGCATTTTTATAGCCATTTACTCCAATTTGTCTCTCAATGAAACAAGTAAGGCTTTCGCCTTCAAAAAAAAAAATATATATATATATATATATGGGTGGTTTCATCTCAAATCGTGCAGGCAAAAAGGGTCGAATTTTTAATTTCGCTGAAAAAAATATATGTTATGGCGTCGTCTCTAAAAACGCAGTAGCCACAAACGGCAAGTCCGTCGGATTTTTTGTTCTCGACTTACGAATTTTAAAAGAGGCCGCGACGGAAAGCAGTGTTTTTCCCATTTGTCGTGGGACGGATGTTTCGCTCGATCTCCCGTCGTGGATTTTCAGTCCACATTATATTAACTATTTTCAAGCACTCTGTGGGCACAGTTAAAAGCCTCTCATACAATGAAATAATTTTAGGCGTTTTGCTTTTTTTCTGTAAAAATGTCAAAATCGCTCCCTCGGTCAATTGTTGACGAACTTTGATAATTAAATACTGGCGATCTACTTGGGTTACGTCAATATATTTCATGTCTATGGAGAGCCCAAAACACGCTCTTTATAGATATTATAAAATGATTTACCTGTATTAAATAGCCTTTGCGGGACGTTTACGTTAATGTTATGCGAAAACCAAAAAGTACCAATTTTCAAATCGACTTATTCAAAAAACCCATTTTTTATTTTTTTATTTTTTGTCAAAATGTAGATATAATAGTTGTCTACTCGAAAAGCAAGTCGAGAAAGTGTATATTTTGTTTGTATGTTCTATATTTAAGCCTCAATATCGGAAAAAGACGTCTTCGTTTTGCAAGACCTAAGTCAGACAAAAAAAAAAAAACCGTGCGCTTCTATGAAATGTAAAAACGTTTTCTTGAATTTTTGTTTGCGTTTTGTAATCAATTATAAACGCATTTTGTGGTATTGAATAGTTATTTATGTTTTGAAAAGAGCGGGAAACCACGAGAAACATATCTAATCAAATCAGCAGGCCTAGTAGACCTTCAATATCGAAGAGGCGCAGACGTAGTATTTTTTCGGTTGATAAAACTTTCACTGTAAACTAGCATGACTAGCTATTAGCTGTCATATTACTAAGACATGAAAAGTCACCACGTCATTGATCTATTATATACAATTATTTCCGAAACCAAACGCTAGGGTTTGTTCACCGCACATCGCACAGATCACCAGGGAATATCTTTTCACTTCCGTAATACACAAAAGTGATGACACAGAAACGATCCGAAACACACGAAGAGATTGTCACGTAGAAGGGTAGGGGATAAAAATAAATAAATAAGAATAAAATTACCCAACTCCGATCTTAACAAAAATATCGGTAAAAAAATAAAAACATTTAAGTTCGAGCCGTGGCAAGGCGATAGGTCCACGCCTGGTCAGACAAAGAAGTCAACGACACGTAAAGGAAAAAAAACTTAATTAAGACAGAAAAACTCAGCCGCACACGGAAAGAACAAAAACCAACTCCTCCGGGCATTCCCTAAACGTGACACAACCAAATGCGTGCGAACACGCTCTCTACAGCACCGTCAGGCCGCTACGCCATGAAGAAATAAACCCAACAAGTAAACAATGCTAACAAACAGTTAGTAACGAAACATAAAAAAGTTCAGCAGAACCGCACCCGAGAAACAAAGTTCAGCGGGGCGAAGAGACACACACGAAATAAAATTAAAAAAAAAGTCTTAACTGACCGACGCCGAGTCCAGTCCCACGACACTGAAGCCTGGCAGGATGATGGCGTCCAGATGATGCTCGAATCTATTCTTCACTCTGTTCCGCACATCCGTCGTGGCTGTGCGGAACAAAGCGAAGAATAGTTTCGAGCAGCGGTGCGCGAGAAGGTAACCGAGACGTAACTTGCCTCGAGCTTCATATCGGGAGAGGAGCTTTCGAGGTAGTTACTGCATGCAGTTACTCAAACCTTTTCTTTAACCCTTCCCTTTAAAAAAACAAAAAAAAACACGTCAGCCGGCGCTAACTTTTTATCTCGGGAGAAGACCACTCTTCACAAACGGTTATAGTTGCCAAGGAGGCTGACTTCGACCCAACTAGTCTCCGGGCAGAATAGACACAAGTATATTTACTAACACGCTCGTTTTTGATGCTAGTCTCCGGACTTTGCTGTTTCCAAAAGAGATAACCCTTCGGTGCTATCGGATTTCCGCGGAGGGAGATAGAGTACATAAAATTGAAATAATAAAACACGGAGGACAAGCACAGGACAACCACTTTGCAGAGCACGGCCATTTCTAGGATAGGGCGTTCGAAGCTTGGGCAAATACGCGGTATCGTTTCACGCGTGCACGGATGGCTGGTTTCAAAATTTTCCCACATCCCTAACGAAACCGGCCCATCTTCGTGTGCGTGCGCGATTTTCGTCCCGCGTCGCCGGTTTTAGCTCGCACGCGGCGTTGTTTTGGCAGGCAGAACTGTTGTTGACCGTCGATATTGTAAGGCCATGGTGTTCTCATCCTCCCGGGCAACAGTTACTTTGCTTTCCCTTCTGCAATACTCTGACTGACTGACTACTGCTGGGTGGCCGTCACTGTTCGCCGCGTCAACGACACATTCGTACCATTTCACTCCTCGTGACACGGGGTGCGCTGCTCGCTTTACTGTCACGGGCCGTCCTATCTAACACAAGGAGCGCGAAAGGTCGTGGTCATCTGCTGGTTCCGAAAGGGCTGGACGTTCATATAGGCCAATGAAGGCCCCGAATCAATAGGACGTCTGCCTGATTTCTTAACATTATAATTTACGACGCCTGCTGGTCTGTTAAGAAGTGTTGCTTTCTCTTTGAACTGCTCCAATGTAGCTTGCCGCCTATAATAAAATTTAAATGATCAATAAATATAACAGGGTGGAACTACTGTATTTCATTTTTATGTGGGTGCGTAGAAAAAAGTCAAAAATATTTCCAAGTTTGTGAAGACGCGCAATTCGCAAGTCCGTTTCAAGCCGTAAAAACACGTTTTTGTACAATATTGATGCTTAAATATAAAACATACAAACAAAATATACACTTTCTCGACTTACTTTTCGAGTAGACAACTATCATATCTACATTTTAACAAAAAATAAAAAAAATAAAAAATAAGTTTTTTAGAAAATCGATTTTAAAATTGGTACTTTTTTGGTTTTCGCATAACATTAACGTAAACGTCCCGCAAAGGCTATTTAATACAGGTAAATCATTTGATAATATCTATAAAGAGCGTGTTTTGGGCTCTCTATGGACATAAAAATTATGTATGTAACCCAAGTAGATCGCCAGTATTTAATTGTCAAAGTTCATCAACAATTGACCAAGGGGGCGTTTTTGACATTTTTACAGAAAAAAAAGCGAAACGCCTAAAATTATTTCATGGTATTAGAGCCTTTTACCTGTGCCCACAAAGTGCTTCAAAAAGTTAATATAATGTGGACTGAAAATCCACGACGGGAGATCGAGCGAAACATTCGACCCACGAAAGATGTGAAAGACACTGCTTTCCGCCGCGGCCTCTTTTAAAATTCGTAAGTTGAGAACAAAAAAATCCAACGGACTTACCATTTGTGGCTACTGCGTTTTTAGAGACGACGCCATAACATATATTTTTTCAGCGAAATTGAAAATTCGACCCTTTTTGCCTGCACGATTTGAGATGAAACCAGCCATATATATATATATTTATTATCCATGTTTTTGAATCGCCAGTCTTGTGCCTGCTGTACGCGTGGTAAATTTAGCGCACTCCCGCGCTTCATAAAAATGACCGTTTCTATGATGCTTTTGTCTTCAATATTTAAAAAAAGTAAATTTGTTAATTTTAGTTAATTTGTTAACTAATAAATGACTTTTTTCTTAAAAATCTCTCACGTCCATCGTTGCTAACAGTTTATTCCCGAAAACAGTTATTTCCCCTCAACCATCCTATTTGACAGAATTTCTCAGTCTTCGCTGAAACACCCGGTAGATCTAACCAATTGTTGTTGATAATTCGAAACAGTTTTTCAGCGGATCCAGTATGTGATTTTTCCTACGTACCACGTCGAGGCCCGATAAATTTGGCGAGAAACGTTTTTCACCAAATTTAGCCGGAATATAATGTTTTGTGACATCCCAGTTTCACGTGATGTCATGGCTTCAGGTGACGCCAGAGTGTCACATGAACATGCTACGTAAATCCCTTTGAATTTAAACACGTAACTGTGTGCAACGGTGTGCAGTGTCTCGGCACTCTCCTCAGTTCATTTGCAAGCCATAGCAAGGAACCGGGCATGGTTTTATTGCCGCGCCTTTTGGGCTCATGTTTGCGCACGATTGCTTAAACCACTCTAAATAACAACAACCTCTACCTGAAAACAAAAACAAAAAAACAGAGTCGTCGCGAGGGTTCCCAGAAACCCATTGAGTGACGCGCGATAACGTTTAGTTTTTCTGTTATTTATTGAGCGCCTGAATTGCCAATCTTCCGGGAAAAGTGGGAAATCTTGAACGAAGCTCTCGACGAGGGAGGACAGAGGACCGGAGGTCGAGAAAGCAGCTCGCGAGAAATCGCTTCGATTTCGAAGGATTTTGCTCTTTGTGCGAGTGTGGCAGTGCAGGATTCTGGCTTCCGGAGATAACCTGACAGGACTTAGCTGCGGTACGAAGGTTTTTATTCGTGCTCCTTCGATGGGAGTTTCGATAATGGCGGCTCATCGCTACACACCGCTCGCACTGAAATGGTGGACGTAACCTTTCGGCGACCCGGCGTTTTCGTCAGCGATACCCGCTCGGTCATGGGCACGTTGATTTCTAATGCAGTTTTTCGACATGAGGCTGCACGGTGTGGCACGTAGGCGAACGCGAACATTCCTCCGAGGGACGAAACTAGATCATGTTGTCTCCACTGAGCTACGGTGACCGAGATTGACCTCCCGAAACTTGGCTTTTGTGCCCATTGTTGCTTACCCTCCGCTCTCAAGTTCGACAAAGAAGCTTCTCCCCCCATGCTACTGGCACCTTTTCTTCCTTAGAGTTTCCTACCACGAAATCCTCGAGCCGATTTTTCCGACGAACGGCACGTTCTTAAGAAAAGGAAGATGTATATTTATATATATATATATATATATATATATATATATATATATATATATATATATATATATATATATATATATATATATATATATATATATATATATACATGTCTTATTCCAACTCGGATTTTGCGACACTGCGAAGCGAAGCGTGATCATGGCACAGTAGTAGTGGGTCAGAGTTGGCTCATTGGCAAACACTTGCAGCGCCAACCGCCTGCGCGTGTTGACGTCGTGTGTCGGCAAGTGAAGTGTCCGTGCACTCTCCAGCGTCGTCGCCACAAAGTGGCAGGAAACGGCTACGAGGCGACGTTTCGAAAAGACGCGTGATGTGGCACAGTAGAAGGTGACAGACTTCGCCTATTTCCAAATACCAGCACCGACAACCACTCGCGCGTGTTCACACGCGTCGCGTCGCGCATGTCGCGTGTCTGTGCATTCCCCGTGTCGTCGTCACAAAATGGCAAGAGAGGGCGACGAGGCGACGTTTCTAAAAGACGGAACGGCTCGTGCCAGGAAGACTGATATTTAACGTAAGCGGGCTGCGTTTCTCATAAAGCGCAATTCTGCACATTTTCGCCTATTCAATAACGCGATTGAAATCCAACGATGGTTCTTAGGATGAATGCCTAAGCCAGTTGTGTATTCATCCTGTAGGAAATAACGCGAAATTAAACTCACTCAACACTGAAAATACACGCACACCGGAACAAAAAATCGCTCACGTCCCGTGACGTGAGTGATCTTTCTTCGGTAGCGCGTATTTTGATCAGTGCAATGGTCACATTTTGCGCTATTTCCTACATGACCAACGATGGTATTGCGACAAAAACGACGAGCTGGCATCGTGACCGTTGCTCGGAGCTATTCCGGGGAGATCAGAGTCGGAGTTTGGCACGCAACTTTAAGAGTGCGATCAATTAAAAAATTGAAGGTAATTCTAAGAAACAGGTGAGGCTGGAGTCAGCCGCTCAAGACAAGCACCAGAGATTACCACGCGTTCTTTCTACAGTGGTAGCTGTTAATGCTCCTTCCCGTCGAAATCAGGACGTTGTTCGAAACGCAAAAACCCAGAGATACTGAGAGGGCGACAATGAGAGGGAGAAAGCACTCTGCCGCATTATCACTCTCCTTCTCATCGTCGCCCCTCGCACAACTATACGTCAACTCAAACGACACGCCGTCTCCCCTCCCTCCCCCCCTCCCCCAACCTCATCCCTTGCCGCCGCCAGTGCAAGATTCTTGAATGTTCTCCGCTCGTCTAGAAAACTAGAAGAAAATAAAAGGCGGGCGCAAAGCGGCAGAGGCGGCGACCGTGCACGACGTCGTTCTCTTCGCTGCGGCGACCTCCCAATTTCAGTGGCCATTCCTGGACAACCCCTTTGGGTACATACCCGACATTTTGCGACAGGTTGCGGTTTATGAGAGACATAACGCTCGCGCAATCCAAGCACGTCTCCGTTCTCGTCCGAAAGTTCCCCGGCCACTGGGACGTTCATAGTTTCAAAGCCTGCGCGATATGCAAGTTTGCCTCGGCAAAGGGCAAAGTGCCGAACCTGTTTACTAAAGCCGCGGTCACACTGCCAATGCATCAAACAGAAGAAAGACCGCAAACACTCTCCGAGACGCATTTCTTCCTCACGTGACAGACATGTCTTATTGGTCGCACAAGAACTGTCTACAGACCTGTCACCGGAACGCCATTGGACGCTTCTCCGCCCAACGGCGTCTTCAACACCGTCACCGGAACTTGATGAAAGGGCCCACGTTTGTCATTGATCGGAGCTTGATATGCAGGAATCTTCATACTGAACCTCGTGGTGCTTACACAAACTGATGGCGCTGAGGCGACGCCGTTTGCCTACCTCCGAAATCCCTCCCGTGTCGCATCCGTGCAGAGGCCGCTGCAGAGGCCTGCAGACCCACGCAAACGGCAAAAGGTAAATTGCAATCTAAAGCGCGAATCGATGAAAATGAAAAATCGGCAAGGACACAGTCGCCGGCTCGCCCGTAGACCGCCTCTTCCAGGGGAAGAGGTCGCACGTAGCACAAGCGGCAGTAAAGCAGGCAGACTTCACCCTCCGCGCACAGCCTCCCAAGAGAGATTTATGAAAGGGAGCAACGCAAACCAGTGGAGGACGTTCGAAATTTCATAGCGGACGCCTCCCGGGCAGATTTGTATTCGTATTCTTTATTTAACTCTAGCGAGTCAAGTCAGCGCAGAAAACCGCAGGCCCATATACCCATGCGTTTTTTTTTAATGTTTTCTTCTTTTTGCCATGTCGGTGGAAATTAGGAGAGAATTATACTGCGTGCTGCATAGCGCACGTGTCGTGTGTCGTCCGATTGTTTTCTTTTCATCGTTCTTGTCGTCATCCTTTTGTCGTGTCGTTTTGCAAATGGCACATGGATATATACGTACGTATGAATAAAGGAAGAAAACTTGGTCGCCAGTGCGCCTGCGCTGGGTTGTCACGCGGCGAGGTGGAAGGCGGGCGGAGAGGCGGAGACGATGTTGCGCATGCAGGCGACCAACGCTCTCGTCACCTCCTCACAGCGGGGCTTTGAACATGCCAGCCGCGCGCCACTTCTGGAAAGAACATGGCGCCGGAAATCTAGCTCAGTGGTGCGCTGTGCCGCCATGATCTTCCCAAGGGCTGGCACGCTGTACGTGCCGCGCGCATCGACACCTTGCTCTACTTTTGAAACATGAAGGGGCTTTACCGGTAGCCTGGCTACAGCGTCACTTTTTCGTCACGAAGCGGCGGCACGTGCACGGAACTACCCAAGAATGCGGAGCGCTATTGGCGACGTGAGCGGATCGAAAGAGTCGTGCTGTGGTCTGCCCACCACAGTTGGCCGAATGCTGACTATGACGTCAGCAAAGGATGTCTCATCGACGGAAATTAGAGGAATGTAAGAACTTCAATTATGACGGTGTTGGCAGTGTAGCTTTGAGAGCGCTATGATTTCAGGCTTCCAACATGCCCATTGCAAACACCATCGAACTTGTTGTCCACAAGGTAATGACGTCACGAAAGGTAACCAAACGATGGCGCCACCGAAACATCACGCCGCTAATATTTCGTTTCTGCTTGGGTCCAGACGCAGCCGATGCTACGAGCGCGAGCGTGTGGCCCTGAACAGTGCTTGCATTGCACGAGCGCGCGTGCTTGGCAGACGTTGAAAGCCCGGAGCTCGCGCTTGCAGCATTGCCTGCCTCTGGACCCAAGCTGAAACGAAGTCATACATGTTGCACGTGACGTCATATCCTTCCTCCCTTCTCTGGTGGCCAAAACCGTTGCCGGCATTGCTCTAGCCTTGTTCTGCGCGAGCGAAGGGGCAAAGTGCTGAAGCGCGAGCACGAAAGCTCCGTGCGTTCAGGCTTTCTGCTCGAGCGCGCAAGCTGGGGAGAGAACGCACAAAGCGCTCGTCTCGCGCTTCTAGCTTTGGCTCTCGCTCGCAGATAAATTGAAACCAAGTATAATGAAGCTGTGCTCACTCGTTTCACGCTCGCTCTGCGACGCCGCTCGTGTACTGCCTCGTAGAATATGCACAGCAAAGGCTACGCGCGAGGAAGCCCGGCCACCAGAAAGGAGGACCAAATTACGTCAGTGCAACCTGTGTATAGGCACACCCACCCCTATAGCCACTACACACCATTAGGACCGAAAACTCGACTCAAGTGGGAAAAAAGGCGGTTACGGGTCATCAATCGTTCATCGATCTCTCACTTTCATACGAATATTCGTGAAGGCCAGGGAGGGGAGGGCATAGAGATCAAGAGAAGCGACGGCCGTCAGTCTCACAAAACAAAAGAGAATCACGCCATTTTTACGCGTTCTCTGCTGTCTCTCTCTCTCTCTGTCAGCACTCCTTAGATGGCCCACCCCCCCCCTTTATGCTGACAGTTGACTGTAAAATGAGGAGTGGACTCGACCACGCAGGCCACAGACAAGTAAACCAAAAGAAGCGCATCGTCCGTGCCCTTTGGAGGCAATGCTCTCAGCCTCGCGCAGGGCAACTTTTCAGCCGTGCCTCAAGAGCGTGCCAGGATGCAGTATAGCGAACATCAATGACAAAGAGAATTCTGACCCCTCGCGCGAGGCTACATCGTCTGTTACGCGAGTTGTGAACTCCACGAATCGAGGGGGTACTGGGCCCGCGTTGCCGACGTCCAGTGTAGGTGGCGCGGGAGACGTCGAAGAAGTTGGCAAGCGTGAAACGGTGTAGTACGTAACTGAA
>JAZHYW010006877.1:0-13508 GCA_037355805.1 Ixodes ricinus
TAGGTACTTCCTTGTCCCCATGGAGCTGGTCACGCGACGTAACAGTCCCTCTTGGTTGCAGCCGCGGCTGCAAGATGAGTAAACCGCCCCTGGGGGGGGGGCTGAGGGTGGAGTCCTCTTTTTAACGACGCCTTTTTTAGTTCATTAGCTAACTAATTACCTTATTTCAACTTTTTCTAGTGACTGCCGTGGCCAATACCACTGCCCCAGGGCTCAAATTACCCTATCTCACGTTCCTCTTTTTGAAAATTTGGTGCAGCTAAAAAGAAAACCCTGTATATGTCTGAGGGAGCAATAGGACTGGCATTTGTGAATAGGGCAACTGGGAAACATAAACCGAGAGCATATCAACGGGTTGCAGAAGCAATGGCATAGCAACCTAACATCTGTTTGTCGCTCTTAGTGTCGCTGATCACCTGCAGAGCAAACTATTGGCCTCGACATCAACCTAAAGGTGGCGCTACTGTCGCGCTATCATCATCATCAAAGCGGGGATAGAACCATGGCCGCCCTATAGACCTTTTCTGTGTACTCGTCCCCAGCCACCTAGTACCGTAATATCCCGAGACCGAGAGATGCCCCACCCCGAAAGATAACCCACCCCTATTTTTAGCTTGATTTGCTATTTTCTTTTAATCACCGAAAGATAGCCCACTCCTAGTAATCTTAGTGTTCGGATCAATGATGACCTTGGCAAATGCGGCTAAGTAGCTATGGCAGGATATAGGCGTACATTGCTTACTGGAAATTGTGCAGTCATCTCTGCTTCACTGTCCCTCGCCACGATAACAAGTTTGGCAGGAGAACATGATCAATAAATAGTGCTTTTTCAACTTTTCTTGGATGTGCCCCGAAAGTTAGCCCACTTCTTATTTTCACCCGATATGCTCTCAATTTTAGGAGGGCTATCCCTCGGGATATTACGGTAGGCGTATCCGGTATGGGCGACAAAAAAATACTAGCACGTTTCAACCTGTAACTATACCCGTTTTCACCTCAAGAAAACAGCACGTTTTGCGCATTGTTCATACGCCGCGCGAAATAGTTCCCGCAAGATTTGGTTGTCGGAGGCAGAGGCGATGCTTTTGGCTGTTTGACACACCTGTATCCCACTTGATAGGATAACATGTATTCACTCCAAAATGCTGCTAAATATATCTTAAATCTCCACCTAAAGGTGAAATTTAGTAGTCATCCGCGAGAAGCCGGACTTTTTTTCCTGTGGTTCTAGAGGTGAAAACAGGTATAGTAAGAAATAACGGGGCGGCAAAACGATAATGTGTGACGGTTACGCTTATATCCTAAGTGTCTTCTACTGGCGTGGCGACGGCAAAACAATGTTTTCGCCCATACTGGAAGTGACGACAATTCAAGATGGCGGCGCCTTTGAAGAAAGGGTCTATAGGCTCTCCACGTTTGCGTGCAAGGCGGTGTAGATTCTTGCGTTCATTTTGTTGCACAGTATTGGTGGGAAAACAATTTTAGCGGAAAATGGTGCGGTACTGTTCGGTGCTTCAGTGAAGATCGGGTTGTGTTACCAGCGTACGGCCTAAATTTAAATTATCGCTTGTGTGCATGCGTCGTCTGCTCTAGGCAGAAGTTGGGAAGCATGGATCACCACGACAGATGCCTGTCTCGTGTGAACTGCACTGTTATATACTTGTTTCTTTTTAAATAGATGTATCGGTTCATTAGCGTGGGAATTCAACAAAACAATGAACTCCAACCCGGATAACATAATACTGGTATTGTAGGCTGTGAAACCGCAGGTTCTGTGTATTTTCTTGTAACTTTTAGCTTTTGCAGTAATATAAATATTTAGCATGAAGAAAAGTTAGTGCTGTGTTGGAAATTACCGTTCTATTGAGTTCTGCTGCAGCCAGTGCGTAAATCGTAACTAGAAGAGTTCCTCTTCTAGTTACAATCTGCAAACTGTTCTTTGGCAGGACAACTAAAATAAGTGAAACAAACTATTCTAATATATCTGCTGCGAGTGGAACAAACGAGTGTAACCGAGCAATGCAGTAGCATGCGTGTTATTAGATGCTTTTCTCGGTATTGTGGGTTCACCCGCTTCAATTTTCTCTGTGAGAGCCACGGATGTCAGGAGGCTAACATTATAAATTTCTGGCTAAATAATATTCTATTCAAACATAGTAGACTGCAACTCCAACAAACGACCTGCACCACGATACAAACAGCATCGGCCGCAGCGACACTATTTTACTGATGAGGGCTAGCGACTCTCACGAGACTTTGACGTCACCCTCCGCCCTCACCTAACGCATATTGGGACTGCGCAGTTCATCGATTAATCTTCAGATTATTTGAGTGATGCTTTAATTGCAATATTTCTTTTTGCCATTTAATCGAAATCTTGTGCTGGTGAAAGTCAGAAAAAGTTAAAAAATGCCTGTTTTACTATTTCTGACGTGTTTATTTTTTTTAGGACAGAGTGCACGGTAAACCACTTCAGCATGCTTGTGATTGTCATCGTGGGGATTATACTGTTTAAATAATTGACTTAAAAAGTACTTCACTTTAAAAGGCTTCCCTTATTCACATTTCTGTAGGCGTCACATTGCGAAATTTAAAATTGGAATGCAATATGCCATTTATGAGGTAGTAAAAATAGTAAAGAAGTTTGGTTTAAAGTCTTTATGTAATATGACTGGAGAATAATCGAAGGATTTATCGATTGATTATTCTATTAAAGGTTGGCGATCAGTCAGGTTAATTTGTTATTGAACCCCCAGCTCCAATCAGTATTCAACGTTTTATGAAAGCTATGGATTGTGCGAGTTAACAAGAATATGTAGGACCAAAGGTTCTACAAACCACAGCACTAAGATTATGGAAGCCTCCGGCCTAACATTTATCGCTTTGTTGAATTTCCACGCATGTGAAACGATACAACACAAGCTTTAGTAAGAAGCAACAACAAAAACATTAAACATTTAATAAGGAGGGTCCAGCTCAGCCAAAAACGGGCTTGCGTCGTCCAGATCCATGCTTCTGAACGTGCACCCGAAGCAGATGACGCGCGGCAGCATGTTTCCGATTTCGGCCGCACGGTGGCGACACGGTTCGATCTTGAGGCAAATAGCAAAACTCGCATTTTCTCTGTCAATATCAACTTCTCTGCCAGCAGTACTAGCTAGGACCATGGCAATCCATAAGTGCTCCCAGTTGCGGTGACAGCGGAGGAAATTAACTTGACAAATCAAAATCACCAGTTGAAGATGTGTTTCAGGCATTGTAGCTTGGCAGAACCCTGACTGATATAATGGTGTAATTTATTTTATTGCAGGCTGCTTTGCCACAGGAGTTCTCTTGCTCCTTCCTCGACTTCTGAAGGAGGATGCAGGCAGTTTCCTGCAAAAACTGGTAAGCATGCTAACTTACATAACCTATAGTAATAGACAAGATGTTAAGGCATTGAGTTTGATTGACGTTAATGTGTCAAACAGTTTCTGCTGCCCATACCCGAGTCTCTTTATTGGATTACTAGGCAAAGTTGCACACATCTTCAGTTGGCATGTGTGAACTGCAGCCAAGGTGCCCTTAACTTCACAGGTTTATCGTGGACAAGGCGTACCTCAAATTTCAGTTGCATGCCTCAATCTTTAGCTGGGGCATGCCAAATGCTCTTTATTAGTTAGTACTCCCCCCTTCGCAACTTTTACACAAATGAAGACATGCTGGATATCAAAAAAATCTAAAACTAGGTTTGACATTTTTTTAAATTTATTCGGCATTCATTTATTTGGAAAGAATTTATTTTTTTCACGGTGAATATGGGTGCACATGAAATCTTACCAGTTTTTTTTGGTGAACAAGTATCTTTATTGAACAAAGGACCATATGGTCTTTGTCTTGCTTTTCTTTTTCCGTGAATGATGAGCAATTACTATTGATTGGGCCCCACACATAATGTCAAGGATATACCGGGTGTTCGACTTTAATGGAAACAGTTCTATAAACAAAGAATGAATGCTGTCTACGGTGTGTGTTTCTTGTGCTCAGCGGACATTAGAGGTGACAATAATTGTACCAGTCTGTTGGGTAATTAGCTAAAATTTGTTAAATAACTTTTCAGTTATAGGCTTTATGGCCCATGTTGCAATCCCAATTTTGAAGACAGCCGCTGTGCAAGGCTAAACCGATTTACAGAATCAAAAGAAAAGCCACTGTCTTTTAGATATAGATATTCTTAGACAAAGTTTGGCCTGTGTTAACAAAGTTTACGAAACTGGGTGCAAATGAGGGGTGCAGATTTACAGCGCTTGTCAACAAAGACCAATCTTTGTCTAGGAATATCTCCAAGCCGGTTGCATTTTTTCCAATTCTGTAAATTGCTTTAGCCTTGCAATATGGGTCATAAGGCCGATAACTGAAAAGTTAAGTAATTTTAGCTAATTATTTAACAGATTATGTCTATTCTAATGTCTGCCAAGCACAAGAAGCACACATCAAAGACGGTATTCATGTAAATGTGAGCCTCTCTTGTTTATAAAGCTGTTTTCATTAAAATCAAACACCCGATATAGAAATATGACTTGTTCATTTGTGAAAAGTGTACACCATGAAAACTGAAGAAAAAAATGCATGTGCATGTAAGTACTGTATTTTCCGGACTATAGTCCGCGGACTATACATGTTTAAAAGTTAAAATTTTACCCGGTGCGGACTATCTGCAGATGCGGACTATACAAGGATTTTGTATTTTTCTAGATCATTCACCGTGACAAGATGGGAAAGATTTTATGAGTAACGGAGCATATTAATAGTTATTTAACATATGATACAAACTATCTTATTTCAGCTATTTCAGTCAGGCATACTGTCAGGGCGCCGAAGGCATTACAGAGAGGAGTGCAGACTATGCATCAGCATAAAGTGAACAATGACACCAGTGCGCAGAACTAAACACAAGGTACAGAACAGCTATGTATGACATTACCGAAATTCACCAGCCTGGCGGTCTTAATATCAGCGGCGTCAGTGAGGAGGCTATGGATCGCGGAGAAGGCGGTTCCAGTCGACGTGATGGTCAGGGCTCGGACGGAGGCATACCTTGTGTTGGAGGTCGCATGCTGTAGTGCGATTGCTATTTTGGTTGGATAATCAGTGCGCGATATATAATTGATGAAGTTCTCTGACAATAATGAGGTCACGCGCTTGGTTAGTTGCTAAATCTTGTAACTAGGTAGAGGTGAGCTATTTTCTAGTGATCATGAGAAAGAGGATTGGGCAAATGTCTATTGAGTATCTACTTCTTTTGAGGTGACGCTGGTGTATTCTGGTGATATTAGAAGTATAAACTTATATCTCAGCGATCTCGAAAGTGGAAATTATCAATGGATAATGACTAATGGATACGCACAGTGGTGTCCGATAGAGCCTGCATATCAAGCTTGGTGCCGCACCTACTGCTCTATATAGGAATTGTTTACGTAATAGGGACACATGATGACTGAAGTTTTCTTCTTGGAGATAGCCTTTTTAGCGATTAGCGTTGTTAGTGATGAGTATTCGAGCATGGATGTTCAGGAGAGCATCGTCAGTTGTATGAACACCAGGGTATCTATAGGTTGACCAGAGAGTACAGGTGGAGTCACTAATAACAGTCAGGAGGATACAAGTGTTATTTTGACGGGACACTCTCATGGATCTGCATTTAGAAGTGTTAAGTTCCATAAGAATTATCACACTAGCGGTTACGTTGTTATTATCGGTCTGATGTGTCACATATGTTCAGCTCGTTTAATGAGTTCCTCATACATTACCACGTCAGGTCAGCGAATATTGGCTAGTAGAAGACGATACATGCGTGGCCGAAGATCGTTAATATATACTAAGAAATATAAAAGTGGACCGTAATGCGGAACCTTGATGGGACATCCGGACTTCGACACGGGAGGGGCTGGAGAATTAGCTCCATTAGCGTGTAACAAATTGGTACACGGTACTGATAATAAACGCATTCTATCCATTAGCGATTATATTGACATCGATGTTAATTTCACGGAGTTCTAGTGAGACAGCTTACGTGAAGACATGTCCATAGCTTTTGTAGCACACATCCAAAGTATACAGTCACAGTCCTGAACCCTTGGTCGACAGTGGTGGCCAGTCCGGTGCATGAAGATTTAAAAATAGTACGGTGTCAGCGTTCGTATTGGCGCTAAGAAAGGAACCTGCATTGTAGATCTCTGAGCTTGTATTTGTCGCGCACGAGAAGCCTGTAGATGCTTTTGCCTTAGGCGACTGTTCTACTAGGTGAGTGTGTGGCCCCAGAGGACAGTCCGTGATTTTAAAAGCCTTTTTCAAGACCCACGGGAATTTCTGAATACACAAGGAGGGTGCATGATCCTAGGCAAGATAATGTGTCTGACAAAGAGCTACATACAGGTTAAATTAAAAGATTGACCAATATTTTATTTTTGAGACTGGTGGATGTTTATTGTTTTCTTTCAGCTAAAGCTATAATGTATATGGCCTATTTATAACCATCTGTTCAAAAAATGCTCCCCCAGCATTCACACTTGGGACTGGTATGCTGACAAGGCAAAGTGCTGCTGCATCTAACTTTGACCAGGCAATCAAATGTGAACTTCAAAGGCAACTGGGGCCATATTTTAAACTCAGCTTTGCAGCAGATTTGTAAATCTGCTGCAAAGCTTGAATTGCATCAGTGCAACTCGCAGCAGGTTTGAAAATACTCCCATACATCGAGAAGTTATTTTTCAAAATTCTGTTTTCTCGGAAACAGGTTACTCACCTTTCTTAAATAAAATCAAATTAAAAAAGAAAACAACGAATGTGGCATAGTTTTGTATGCTTTCACTATTTTAAACCAAAAGTGCCGAACCCTCTGTACAGCCCAAAAGTAGCTTCTTGGTTGACTTGCACTAACTTCTATGTTCTATTTTTTTAGGACCCAAGCAAGGTGCACATGCACCCAACGGTGCTCTTCTCGGGGGACTCAGCCTTCAGTGCCGACAGCTTCTTGGTGACAGTGGAAGATCTGACCCTGGATGGACTTGATGTTTTAGGCTCAGTCTCATTGATGATTTCATTGTACTGGGCCTTTAATATCAAGTATGCTCCAGGGACACAAAAGACTTTCGCTGTCATCGAGAGGCTGGTTGGCTTGGCCTTCACTCAGTTGACGGCCTTGGGCCACACCGTTGTCGCGCAAGTGATGGCCTCAAGATTAAGCGCAAGTTATGCCTCAGGGAAGAACTTGAATAAACTAAGTTTGTTTTCAAAGGTTCTTCGTATGCCTCTTTTTCTTGCAAATGGGTGAACGGAGTGTGCATGTAATCCCACAAGATGGTGAGGGTGCAAGGGGTGGGATATTGGTGCACCCTAGAATGGGGTGTACTGGTATTCTTCATAATTGGTCATGGTGTACGAAAGGGAACAATAGTACACCCGTGAATGTAGTGTGCATGTACTCCCATAAGATGGTGAGGGTGTAAGGAGGGGAATATATATGCACCCTAAATTAAAGTGCATCAATATCCCCGATAAGTTGTCGTGGTGTAAGAAAGGGAACAATAGTACACCCGTGAATGGAGTGTGCATGTACTCCCATAAGATGGTGAGGGTGTAAGGAGGGGAATATATATGCACCCTAAATTAAGGTGCATCAATATCCCTGATAAGTGGTCGTGGTGTACGAAAGGGAACAATAGTACACCCGTGAATGGAGTGTGCATGTACTCCCATAAGATGGTGAGGGTGCAAGGAGGGGAATATATATGCACCCTAAATTAAGGTGCATCAATGTCCCTCGATAAGGTGTGTTCATGGTGTAAGAAAGGGAACAATATTGTGTACACCGCATGAATGGAGTGTGCATGTACTCCCACAAGATGGTGAGGGTGTAGGGAAGGGAATATTTGTGCACCCTAGAATGGGGTGTAACTCTATTCCCAATAAGTGGAGATGGTGTAAGAAAGAGAACATTACTACACCCGTGAATGAAGTGTACATGTACTCCCACAAGATGGTGAGGGTGTAGGGAAGGGAATATTTGTGCACCCTAGAATGGGGTGTATCTGTATTCCCAATAAGTGGAGATGGTGTAAGAAAGAGAACATTAGTACACCCATGAATGGGGTGTGTCTGAACACCTGGGGGTGTAGGAGAGGGAGCATATCTGCACCACTAAATGTGGTGCATGCATACACCACTAGTCAAGGTGTCATTTGGGGTGCATTATATGGGACAATCCCGTTACACCTTCCGCGGGGCTGCAACCACCAACTCTTTTTTGGAGTGCGCCTCCCACTCCCTCTCTCAATGCCGAATTTAAGCTAATGCGTGACGTGCATGCCACAAGAAATTTGAGAGGAAACCATCCATTCCAGTGGTCAGAAACCGACCATAGCCAGTGATACCTTGAGCACGCCAGAGCCTGTATGCTGTAAGGCTCGTAATGGCGAATAAAAATAATAAACATAGCGTACGGCAATACTTTGTTTTTGTAGTTTATTGTCTTAGTTTTAGTAGGCGTCGTTTCCACACGAACGGTTCGTCCTCAACGCCCCGGCGACGCCATTACCAGGCATGCGTGCGCGAATCGCCTGGGTGCCGGGAGGTTTCATTCGTTTCACCAATTCTGGCCTGAGTCCTCACCGCAACACAGCCAGCACCGTTCCATACCACGTAAAAAAAGAAAAAGATGGTGTCGGTTTGGCGACGTTTCGCCGAACGCCGAGCGCGTTAGACTTGTACGCGGGAGTATTTGCCATCCTGTTAGACTGCTCATTTGAGAGGCTGAACTAAATCCTTTTATGACTGCTCACAATGTAGCAATTGTGAATGTTGTAAATTGCGCATGCGCAGCAGTTTTGTGATCTGCGGGCAGACTAGCCGCCGTGGCGACCGCGAGCAGATAAACATTCGTTCGATGGCACAACAACGAGCACCGTTCAGTTCAAGATAACGGAGACACACCAATGACCTACACGGTCGTCTGTGATACTTACACCATCGCTTCGCAGTTCTTGCAAAATTTCGACCGGCAAATGTTACGTCAGCGTCTGTTTACGCCGTCGTACGCCGGCAACACGAGCCGCCCGACACATCGTCAAAGAACATTCATGTCATCGAAGCCTGTCAGATAAACACAATCATCACTGAAACTGGCGTCGGTTCCCAGTTTCAGGATTCGTTGTAATGCACAATTTCACGCCGGTTTGCTGAACGACCAGTTGCATCAATAAATCCCCATAGACATTTTTGAACTGTACCAAGAGGTGCGGTGAAAGGGGTGTATCGTTATACACTTTGTCCCATAATTAGATTCGGAGTTTTCGGTTTAAATCAGATAAGAACCGATAAGTACGTCGAACGCGTTTTCAGAATTCAGTTTTAACTGTAAAGTGGCCAGTTTGACCTTCCGGTAATGTACCGCAGAGCCGTAGAAAAAAGTGAAGGATAGGCCTGTTGAAACGTACCGTCGCAGCGTAGGCCAGATGCCATCAGCGTTGTTTTGCCTTAATGTGCATCATCGATCGAAACGAAGTCCGGAAATGCCCACACCCCGCTATGCGCGAGCGTGTTTTCAAACTGGGTTGTAAGGAAGACTGACTTGATGCAAGCTCTCCATGTTGTAAGAAGCTCAAAACGCCGCACTGTGTCTCCTTTTTATGGCAATAATTGGTTGATTGGCTGATTTCGCTCAGTACCACTCTCAGCCTGCCTGTGTCCAGTGTTAAATGAAAGGGCATTCTCGAAGCCTGGCTGTCATATTAACAGAAAGAAAGAGTGCGATCAATGAGAATTTCGGGGAAAGAATATGTCATTCCAGATGCCATTCACAGTATTTATATATGAAAATGGCAAATAAAACCTTCTTCCTTCTCTCTTCGCGTGTGTGTACTAGAATATGATCACATAATCCTGATAGCGTTGTTTGCCAGTTTTTGGCATAGGCTTTATATCTGACTTGTTTAAAATTTATGTGTTTTCTTGTTTTATTATAGTTGCACACATTTGCCAAATACAGCTCATTTGTTAATGTATTTATGCTGTTAGCAGCCAATTGACTTAAATATCAGAGTTACAAGTTGACCACGGTAATTCAAAATCCGTTGAGTTTATTTTATATTCACTGAAAAAGCCCATAAACTTTGGGAGGCAATAAATATACGCCAAAAAACTGAAACTTAATTTAAAACAAAGACCCCGTGCAGTACGCTGAATTTTGAAAAAAATAGAAATGAAAAACGTGAACTCATATATACTGTCATCTGGCTTGGCAAAACAGAATACAGTTTAACGATGACCTTAAGTTTAGCTTGATATGCGATATAACTTTAAATAGCTAGCAATGCATCAAAGACCACATAAAGAAAACACTCTGCATTTCGGTGAAATAAGAAAACCCCGATTATCTTTACAGTCAGTAAAACGTACATTAGCTATTTGGCTGTTGTACACCCTGCCATCAGTTCTCCCTGTAAAATTTGGGGGCTGTCTTGTCTGACTATAGGGCGCCGTACGTCGAATCGAAGTTTTGGGGTGTATTATAAGGGACATCAAGCAAAAAAATGTATTGCCTACACCCTTGCACCCCTTTACCCCTTACCCCTTGAGAGCGTGGGTCGATGCTTCACCGGAGCCAGATGACGCCACCCTCGTCCCGAGAAGGTGCACACAACCCAATCCGTGATTGACCGATTTCACCTCACCGTTTTCGATCGGGGTCAGGAGGTAGTGTGCCGTGCCTTCTTCCTGGGTCCGGCCGAACGTCTGCACTGCCCGAGCCTATCCGTGTACCTGCTCAGGGTCCGTGTCCTGCCGCTCCGCAGTCTTAAGCCTCTTCATTTCTTATCTCGTGCCACGATGTACCACACTCCTGAAGAGGCAAGGTGCCGATATTCCTATTAGGCACCCCAATGAAATGAATCGATCCTAGCACCCCTGGAAAGTGCTGGATTGTTTTCCTCTCTGACGTCCATGCACCAGACTTTAAGTGTCCTTCTTTTTCATCTCTGACTTCGGTATCCAAATGTCTTCATTGGTCCAGAGCCCAATCTCCTGAGTGGTTGCTCAGCAACCAATCCCGCAGAAAAGCTCAATTGAGAAAAGCTGACCACAAGAGCGGTGGATGCACTTGGCAAATGCGGAGTAAAGCTCACCGATTTTTTTCTTTCTCACTTTTTAAATCGGGAGCTCTGTTGTATCGTAGGTAACAGGTATCAAGCTTACACTATCATTAAAATTCTCCGTTTGTATATAAAAAAGTCCTTTGTTGGTGAACATTTGCAAAGCTTGATCGACATATTGTTCCGAAACGAATAATTGCGGTGAGTGTTTTTCTGTGGTTTACTCTTTAGGCAACAAAACCTAAGTCAAAAACATTATGAACTTGAACTACAAACAATGTGTCTTCGAAAACTTAATGTTCTACCTAAACTAAAAAGCTGATTTATAAATTCCGAAAATCGAAAGTGCATAGAGTGAAAACTAACAGCATCGTGCCTGAAATCTCTTCTTTAGAGCTTTTGTTGACATTTCCAACAGGATATTGAGGATTTCTTCTCTTCCACGGGACCTATGAACGTTTTCTAGCCGTTCGCCAGGCCTCTTTCTTTCACACATTGCCTTTGTAAGTGATTTCGTGCCCTTCTACGCGAGACCACCCACATGACACTGCAAAGCTTCCACAATGTCACCGTCACAGCTACACTCTCCAGAATAGCAGGGTGTATTATTACACCCCTTCGTCCCGTATAAGACACCCACAAATCTCCAGTTCCGGCGTACAGCGCACTGGCGTCGATCTGACGGTACCGGCCTACGCTTCATGGCAGGGCCAGGTACCACCTGAGTGCAGGCAACTTACTTGGGTACGTCATGAACGTGTTACTGACTACACAAAATATATAAAAAATAATCGGGGCTTTTCTTGCTCTGCACTGTATAAATCTGTTGCTTCCACATCCGTGATCTGCTGATCACATGTACTTTCATCTATTTAATGGGTTGCATCGCGACCGTTATCAAGCTCCTAGTAAAATTTACGGGGTACCTCTGTTCGACTGTAGAGCGCCGTAGGCCGGACTGAAGTTGGGGGTGCATTGTCTGGAGCGGGTCTAGAGTGCGCGAAACACATGTATGACGAAACCGTCCGATCCGACGTCCGATCAGGCAACACAACGTGTCGGACGCGAGGGTTTTCAACGCTCTCCGGTGCTACGAAAACCCTCGCCCTGGAGCGTCATTCCGGCAGCCCGCACGCCGGATCAGTACGGTTTACGTACCGTACATGTGTTCGCTTTGCAGGCTATGTTTACACCTTACGTTGCCAGAGTGTACTCGTGACCTAAAAAGAACCAGTCACCCTGTTGCGGCGAATGGGGTCAATGAGTTGACATGACACATAATGAAAAACAGCTCAAACAATGAAGCCGGAGTGAAGACGACAACAAACACGGCAGGACGAAGATGTCTCCGTCAGCTTAAATTCCGCACAGTAAAAAAAAAGGATGAAAAGAGCGTAGTCGTTACTGATTGCACCGCTAACAAGCACTTGCATCTATCTATCAGACATCACTCAATCTCTTTCGGAGATGAAACGGGCGACACACAATTATTCAGATAGTTTGCAAAGCCATAAATCCACAGTTCAAAAAAGCCTTTGCGTGACAGCTTTCACGACGGCGCACTGTCAAGCTGTCAATAAATTGTGGTCTTTTTATGAGAGTGTCCACTTTTTTCATCATTTTATACTTGCGAGTGCGCGATTAATATGCTGTGTAAAAATAAAGCGATTACTAATTTGCAGAGGTAGTTAGTATGCCCAGTAAACTTCAAGAAGGCTACAAAAAAAGAGTGACAAATATTTTTATTGAAGTGAATCTCTAATTGGGTTAAATTTGCTACGTGAGACTCTACACTTCGCGAAGCAAAAAAGAGAAAAAAATTTCGGTGAGCTTTTTTTCCGGCTTCCGCCCATGGAATCGGCAGAGCCGCTTCTCCGCATCTTCCGGTTTTGCGGCGAGCACGGACCCGGCAGAGCTTTTCTCCACCGCCCGCTGGAATATTGGCGCCTTGCGAAACCGACGCCGCGTACCGGCAACGCCAGAGAAGCTCAAAGCAGCAGGCCGTTTCAAACTCTATGCGTGCTGCTACGCGCTAACTTGGTGCCTCGTATAGGCAGCACAGAAACAAACATCGTTTTCTGTAACTATTTTTTATGCTCTGCCAGGCCCTCTTCCCACGGACTATAGATAAGCACACAGCAAGAATCGCTTGCTTTTATATCTAACCTGACTTTACGTATGCAGTGCAAACTTATTTATGGTGGTCTGCGCGCGATGAAAAAACACTCTTCGTCCGCCATTTGCCTGACCAGCGCCTTCCCATAGTCTACTGGAGTCGGTACGCACCAATAAAAGAGTGCCAATGACAAATATTATGAGCCGCCGCTCTCAGGAAGTACTGAATCCTGTTCAGGAGCAGCGTATTAGCGCAATCTTTTTGCC
>JAZHYW010006878.1:0-12306 GCA_037355805.1 Ixodes ricinus
ACACCGGACGCCGAAATCGTCTTACAAAGTTTATTTCTCCGGATCTTGCCCAGGACATGTCAAATTGAAACGACCGTTTCTATTTTCTTTTCCTCCACATCCGACGCCGGCAGACATAAATTGACGATCACCTGCGCGCTCCACAGAAGTTCCCGTGGGCAGATCCATACTCCGTTTCGACTTCAGGCGCACCAAACGGTATGCTACGGGTCGTCCCGTCAATCCCACAGCCGTAAGTATACCACGTGATTGCGTGCTCCACGCGTCGCTGCGCGCGACGGGCAAATCACGTGACACTCTCTCAGCGTTGGATGGGCTCAGATGGCTCGTACCATTCGCTGTATATCCATCGTATTGAACTGCTCAAACACAGTCTTTTCTTTTTCTTCTTTACTGCATAAAAAAAAAAACACGAAAATAGACATGTGTCGGAAGCGCATAAGTGCGGCAGTTCGCGATGCCGGACTGACTGCTAAAAGCACTCCCGAAAAAATGTAGGTCGTCGGGGCGGAAACTCAACATCGACAGCACGCACTCTTTTACGACCGCCTTATTGACTGACGGTCGGCTGCAAAACAAAACAAACAAACAATATTAACGTGGAAGCTAGAGGGCAGCATCTCGCTTGTAGAGAAGAAGCTTTCGCTGGATTCGATAGATTCTCATACTCCGTATCACTTAACGATGGGCCGCAGCGGAGCTTACGAGCCATCGGGTCCAATGTAATGCCCTGGGAGCGTCACGCGCCCTTCGGCTAAGGCCCAGCGACGCGCGGGGTTGCGTTGTCACGTGACGGGTTCACCGCTCTGGATTGGCTGGTGCGACTCGTAACGTCCGCTGTGGTTCATCATAAGGTAAAACGGAGGATAAAAAATCTTGGCGGGTATAACTTATAAAACAACTGCCGTTCCTTACGTTCTCTACGATATGTATGCTTAGATCGGTATAGACGTTTAGTATGGAAGGGGTTCTCGTTCGGACACATATATACACAAGGCTGACGTGCGCGCGCGCAAACTTCCAACAGGACAGAAATATGGAGCGTGCGCGGCACCGCGTATGCAAAACTCGCCATTTGAAATTCAAATTCGAATTTCAAACGGTCTTGTTTATGCGCAGATGTGCCAGCGGGCTCCCGCTCTCCTCTTGACATTGACGGGCGTGTGCGTGTGTTAGTGTCGCTTTTTCGTATTTTCTCGCGTTCGTGTATGAGCGTTCGTTATGTGTCTGTGCGTTGATCGGCTTCCCTGCATGCATTTGCTTGTGTTTGTGCGTGTGAGCTCGCATGGCATGCCCCTGCGTATATGTGTGCTGGCACGTGTCTTTCTGAGTGTCGCCGTGTCACTTTATAATAGACTTGTACGGTACTCGTACAAGTGATCAAATTACTCGTAATCGCTTACTTCTTGTAGTAATTTTGTAATAATTTGAATACATTCATTGGAAAGTGTTCACTCTTGGAAGTATCAAAAACAACTTGTGACCGTTTCTGATTTTTCCTCCCCTTTTTATATGGCGCTCCTTGTTTTCACAAGTTTCCCACAAAGGCAATAATCGAACCAAGTATGCGACTGGAAGATGGTTTGCCAAAGTTGGTGGGGTTTAAGAGGACAAGTATTTCAAAATTCGGGTATTCTAATGCAATAATGGACAGTACCGGACCCGTTTTCAAACCGGCAGAAAACTGTCGCTTTGAATGTCTGAAGTAATCGGGGAGGTAACAATTACTTTTTGAAGTAAAAGACAATTACTTTTCGTCTTGATTAATCAAGTGCTATAATTTAACACTTTTAAAAGAGAGTAATTGTAATTGTGATCGATTGCTTTTTTTCGGGTAACGTGTACAAGACTGCTTTGTGAGCACAAACTGAGAGAAAATAAAATTCAAAAATGAAACATTGGCTGTTTGTTTTGCGGTGCTGGCTACTTTGTATTTGAGGACAAAAGTTTGTCCGCTCTCTACGCAAGAGACTTCTGACACAAACAACGGTCACGGGGCAACCTACCCATAAACATAATTTTAAAGTTTCATCTTTCACTCTGTACACGTTCGATACAATAAAGCGTAGCGATGTTTACACACAATAATCTTAAAAGCGAGTATCTTTTGAAGTCCGGCATGCTACAATCCCGAGGCGGAGGCAGAAAAGGGTACAAACACAACGTCTCAAATGGCGTTTGTCCTTCCCCCTCCGTCTCGGGTTTAGTGTATCGAATAACAACCAACTCGCCTGCCTATACTAACCTTTGTCTTCAAATTACCTCTCTAAAGGCTGAACTCCATGGGACGAATATGCTGCGAATAACCGACGAATTTTGCCCGGCGGCTTTTGCACGGCGCGTGGAATCAACACAGTGGCTGCTATGTCGCGCGCAAAGCGAGCGTGCCGTCGGGCGGCGTTCGCCAGTTATTCGTCGCATAATTCGTTCCATGAGTTCAGCCTTAAAGGCACAATTTACTGTGTCAGTTTTTTTTTAATTTTCTTTCTCGGTGTACGCTGTCGGGCCGGCGTTCTTGGGCATTTTAACACGATTCAAGTAGAAAGGCAAACTCATCGCTTCCACCTGCTTGAAACGTGCGTGGCGTGAGCTGTCCCTCCCCGTAGTGGCGTCTTTTGTGTTGTTCTTCTTGGCGTCTCTACACGGTTCTTGCTTTTCTCCCCAGTTGGCCTTTTTGACGGGTGCGCCTTTCCCGCATGTGGGTGTTTTTCTCTCTCGCCCCCCTGTAAAAATGATTTGAAACTTTTGATGGGAAAAGTGCTGACGTCTCCTAAACTGGTGATTTCCCTTCGACTCTGACTGCTTGTTGACAGCGTCTATAGAAAGACTTGGATCGTTCTGTTGACCTCGTGCATGAGATTTTTCTGTTGAGTTTCTGTAGCCAGTGTCAATAGAGAAGCTAGTGAGGCTCCTCGTGTACTTCGCGATGGAGTCTTTTGTTGTTGTTGCTGTTGCTGATATCCTGTTGACAATACCATCAGACAGCCGGCAGAAGTTTTGTTTACCTGCTTTTTTCAGCCGATTACCTGCAGCCAGCGTCGACAGAAACGCTGCAGACTTTCCCAGTTAAGCCTCTATGGTAAATTGTTTCTTGACTTCCCTTTTTTGACAAAGTCGCCAGAATGTTCGGATACTTTTTTTGTTTTGTTTTCTTAACTATGCGTTGCAAAGTCTCAGTGGATTCCCCGAAGTTAGTGTCAGTAGAAAAGCTACAGACTTCCTGTCGACTCCCTACTGAGCTTTTTGGTGACATTGTGTCAAACATCTATGCCAAATTCGTATGCTTTATTGACTGTGACTAGTGAAAGGTTTAAAGACACCAATACAAAGCTATTTTATGCTACCGTGACCCGGCTCATTCTTGGGTGGTAAAAGAATGGACGTTTTGCAGAGTTCGTTGGGCGCGTGCGCCAACCTTGAGAGAAGGGAGGAAAGGGAAAGGCGCCATTATCGGGCGCTCTCTCGCCCGCTCAGTCGCTCAGACAGTGCTGGATCGGCTTGACTCCCTCCGCTATCCTGGCGGCTTGGCTTCATAGACCTCATGCCTCCCCAGTGCGCAGCTGTTTAGTTGTGAAAATATCAGCAAAAGTACTTGAAATGCAAAATTTTATAGAGTTCCGACAGCCTTTTGCAGGTGGTGCACGAAAGCACCCGCTGTCAAGCATCAAGTGCTTATCGAGTTTAACGAGCAACAGGAGCGGTCGCCATTGCTTGGTCACGAAGCGCGCAGATTAGGCCCGAGTCCTCGCCGAACGATGACATCATATTCGTATCCAATCCGTGCTCAGAGTATGTGAGCAAGCAATGGCGGACTTGGGCGTTGGCGCGGCCTTTTGAAGAGGGTATATGTTGAGCGAAGAATAAAGCGGGAGACAGATGTGAGCAAGAACCGAGCAATCCACCGCTCGTAGAAAATCGCGGAGTATAGACACATGCAGTCCACCGCGTCGTGTCGTACCGATCGCGATGGACGTGGTTGTTGAACTTGAATTGAATAAAAGGGCACAGAAACCAAAATGACGCGGCCGCGAGCAACCTATCTCTTGCTTCCCTGCCTTTGGGAACACAAAGGGCGGTAGGTCAAAATCGCCCAATTCGAAAATTGCCAAACACCTTGATGTGTGTGCGAATTGTTTCTTGGACTGGACGAAGACCGAAGTTATTGGTAAAGAAAGCGACCCTTTCAAAATAGTGTTAAAAGAGACGATTCGCATCACTAGCGCTGGGAATTGTATAAGTATGCCCTCGCTTGTGATGGACCCGGAGATACGATCCTTCTTCTGTGTCTAGCTTTCAAGGTCACTGTGTTCGCCGACGCATCGGTAGGCTGTATCGGAGCTTGGGCCTGGTCCACTTAACTTGACTCTGGGGTCGACACTCGACAGTTCTTGGTGTCTGCGGTGTGGGTGGGGTGCCCTCTATAAAAAAGAATTGCAGGGAAATAAAGTTTGCAGCCATGTTTAGAGACGACGTTGTGGTTGTCCCCTTTTGGCGTCTCCTTGTCTCGGGAGGTTTTTTTCACTATGATCCTTCACTAGCTTGCCTGCGCACTCACTCCCTCACTCCATACAGGTACTTCTTCATTGAGAATGTATGAAAGTTCATCTACCTCGTGTGTCCTGAGTCCCTCGCCGGGCCTAAAGAGTACAACGTCCGTCGCAACTGCGAAACCAAACACAACCGCGACTTCAGCGCCCCTTCTGATTCTGAGAGGCTGACAAAATCCGAGAACTTGAAAGCGGAAGTTGCTTGCTGAGCAACAACTCTTCACAAAAGCAAAAACAAAAAGAAAAAAGAAAACACGTCTGAAGCAACTACGAGGGCTTCTTTTCGGATATCTCAACAGATAGTTAGTTCGTGTCGTCCATTTACTGATGGTGACTTTATAAAAGAGTGCCTTCTGGTTGCTTCTGAAGAAAATGTGCCCGGACAAGACATCTGACTTCCAAAATCGGATCTTGCCAAAAATGACTGTACAACGAATTTGTGCACGATATAGCACACGACCAAGCAAAACAGCTGGAGAAGAGTTGCGGACACTTTATGTGTACTGTGTCTTGCTTTGGATAAGAGCACATATATCGACGGGTTCCCGGACATTTCATCGAACGCCGTTTCGTCGAACGCCGTTTCATCGAAAAAATGGACGTTTCATCGAACGCCGTTTCATCGAACGCCGTTTCATCGAATCGCTGACGGCCGTTTCATCGAATGTCTTTTATATAAGAAGTGTGAAAGATGCTCTTTTATTCCCGGATCGAGTGCATTTTCGTGTCATTCACCCATTTCATCGTCAGGTTTTTTAATGTCCAAACTTGTAGCTGTTACAATTTATTTTGATGCAAGTAACCCATGAGGATATTTGTACCGATTTTTATGTTTGTTTCGCATATTATGCTTATCTGTTCACCCCCTCTGTATTACCCGATGGGCCTTGAGGGTATTGTAACAAATAAATAAAAAGTCGCACTCCCGGTAAGTGCGCACTCCAACTCATGGAGGCCAGAAGGCGGCTTAGGTTTTGCGCAGGCGCAACAACTTTAGCCATGTGAGCCTCCTAGCCTCTCATGTCTTTCTATTGATACTTTTTTACTGCCCGAAGCTTGCAGTAGCTAAAGCTGAGGTGCTATTTATGAAACTACAACGAAACATTGTTTTTTTTTAGTTCTAAGACTCAATGAAGTCAAAAGTAAGTACGTCACTTCAAATTTTATTTGAAAACTTTCGGGGGCTCATGTGTTCGTGCGACAGCCATTCACCGTTTCAAATGATGAGCAATTGCTCTCAAAAAGTCCCCCACAGCCATGCTCCGTCTGTTCTCATAAAAAAAGGCGGACCTTCTCATTTCTTGCCACTATGGCCTTCTTCTGGCGAGGAGGCTCTTGGGAACTCAGCATCGCCTCCAGCTTGTCTTCCGTCAGTTGATGTTCTGCGGCGAGGCAAGTGAAAAACTTCCAGAACCCGGGATGGGCACCTCCGACCAGCTTCAGGAAGCGGGAATGCCACCCTGGCGTTCGATAAGACGGCGTTCGATAAAACGGCGTTCGATGAAACGGCTTCGATGAAACGGTGTTCGATGAAACGGCGTTCGATGAAACGGCATTCGATGAAACGGCTTCGATGAAACGGCGTTCGACGAAACGGCGTTCGATGAAATGTCCGGTCCCAATATCGACGATACTGCCCAACTGCTTGTTTTCATCTGTGGTGTCAATAAAAACGTTGAGGTAACTCAGGAACTGGCAGAGCTTTGCACAATGCACGGACGGGCTACTGAGGAAGAGATAACCAAGGAGGTCAAAGCCGTCGCCGAGAAGCTCCGGCTACCGTCGAAAAAACTCGCAGGTGTCCGGGGCTGCGACTGAAGCTGTGATTGGAAATGGAAATGTAGCCGTTGCTTTACTATAAACGCATAAGGGCGTGCAACTGAAGCAATATCACTGCGTACTGCACCAGGAAGTGCTTTGTGCCAAAGTGATGAAGTTTGAACATGTGATGAGAGTCGTGACGTCGGTTGCCAACTTTTAACGTGCTCCGGGATAGGAAGCACAGAAAGTTCCAAGAGTACCTGAAAGAAATTAAGAACAAGCACATGGACATCCCTACCACACCGAAGTTCGCTGGCTGAGCCGCGGGAATGTTCTGAGTCTTTTCGTCGCTCCGAAATTTTCGCTTTCTTGGGCAAAGAAGGAACAAATACCAGAGCTGCAAGATGAGCAGTGGGTTACGGGATTTGGAATTCTTCACAAATATTTCAAGCCACCTAAATGCGCTCAACAGAGCTGTCCAAAGAAAGGACAACCTCACTTCAGACATGATGAGCACAATCTTCACATCCCAAGGAAAATTACGCCTGTTTACATCGCAGCTTCAAACTGGAAATGTTGCACACTTTACAACCTGTCAGAAATTTTTTCCCAATGGTGAAAACCAGGCGTCGGTGACTGCGACGTGCGTGCCATACGTTGAGCACCTGCTCTCCGAGTTCCAGCGACGATTCAAGGCGCTTGAGGTCGAGAAAGCGAACTACGAACTGTTCCACGATCCTTTTTCTGGCTCCCCGAAGGACTCTCTCCTTCGATGCCAACTGGAGCTCATCGACTTCCAGTGTTCAAAAGCGCTGAAGACTATGCATCGCGAATCTTACCTGCTTGGGTTCTACAAATACCTGGACATGAACAAATACGCGAACTTGGTGGACCACGCCTTGAAACTGACGTCACTTTTCAGGAGCACGTATGTTTGTGAGCTCTAGTGAGTCATTAGTGCTTCTCCCTGATGACTCTGAACAAGAACTGCCTTCGATCTGCCATGCGACATGACATTGCTGGTTGTAGCTTGTAGCACGGTTCCCCCGTGGTAGCAATTCCCCCATCCCAAATGCCACGTGCCATTTCCCCCGAGTGTCCAAATTCTTGCCGTCAAAATCTCTGTCTTGCCTCACCCGAATGCCAACATCCCCGTGTCCGATTCCCCCTTTTGTCACTTTTTAATCATCGTTATCACCTCTGCTATTTCGTGAAGACTGCTGCTTTGCAAGTCAGTGCCTAGCATTAATTGCACATCTCGAGGAATTTTTTTAATCTTGATTCTTTTTTTGTTTAAGTTAAACTGTTCGCAGACGACTGTATGGTTTTTGAAAAACTGGTAACAGTCGAGTACTAGGAAAGTTTCCACCAGTCGCTAGGAGAAATCTTCTTGTGCAGTAAGCAATGGGGTAAATGGGAACTAATTTTTGTAAGACTGTCTCTTGCATAATTTAAAAAAAAAACAAGAAGGTCTTACTTCCGCTACTTTATACGCTGCATTGAAGAATTTAAGTATTTGGGAGTATGTTTGGCTAATACTCTGCGCTGGAATAGTCATGTGCGTGACATCAGAGCCCTTTAAACTGGGAGAGTTCGGCCAGTTAAGTTTAAAACCTGGAAATGTATGTCCCCAGCATGCGCAGGCAGCTACAACCCACCGGCGCTCGTTTCCCGTGGTTGAGTGCGTGATAGAATCTCCTGCGTTGTGCATTTTCTCTCTGAAAGGTTCACAGAATTCTAAATAATAAATAAATAGGTACATAAATAAATACATAAATAAATAAATTTGAGTCCGTCTACTATTCGCCGTTTTCTTTTTGTATGTTCACTTTGCCAAACTCTCTGCCCTCAACATTCTAGATTGCAATATTATTATCCTTCCCAGAAGTCATCGAACATTTTCGTTGTTCTAGGTAGTTAGTGTACAAATTTTCCACCATTCCATTTTGTATTTGAAAGCCTTGCCTTCCCAGGTTTCTGTGTTGTGGTATCGGTATGCGTCTGTCCTTCAACCCGTAACGAGACTTAGGGGACACTCCGGGGGAACTGATAAAGGGGTATCCACACGAAGGAGAACTCCGCGGACGGATGTCGTGACGTCAACATCCCGGAAAACTCCGTCCACGGCTCCGCCGCGTGCACTTGCGGAGCTTTCGTGTTGTCAGCACGAAGCCTCCGCCACGGAGGAGAACGCGCTGCGAGGCGTCGAAAAGGGATGACGCATGTCTCACGTGATGCGCGCTCCGCGGAGGAAAGTGGCGGATTTCTCCTTCGTGTGGATACCCCATAAGGGGATAGCTGCACGGGGTTTCTGAAAGCCGAGGATTTTGAGGGGCGGGGCAGATAACGCGCGGAATTCGCAGCTGGGGTTTTGACACGGGGATTTCGGGATTGGTTTATTTCGTGCCCCACCCGTGCTAAAGACGGCAACGAGTTCGATGACACCTGATATCGGAAGCCTGACCGCAGCCAACATGTGCAACGCGTCGCACTACGTGCGGCCCCACACAGTTTTCAATTAACGTAATTTTTGCTCGCCTCATTTTTTAGTTGCAAACCTCTGTTCTAGAGTTTTGTTGCGGCACTTCTCTCCCCCCCCCCCCCGCCTTTTCGGGTACTCCCCAGGGGCGCCAGAAAAAAAACATAGGAACCCAGATGTAACTTGTCAGGTAGAAGTGGTGTATGACATTGAGTTGCGGTGTGGGCTGTCCTATGTTGGGTAGACTGGTAAACAAAAGGGCAGTAGAAGATAAGGCTCAGTACTCGGAAATTTCTAAACATGTTGTGGACTGTAATGACTGCAGGCCTGAGTCGGGGCATGCCCTGGTGCTGCACAAAGAGAAAAAAAAACGGTAGGAGAGTTCCGAGGGAGATTATGCGTATTTTGACCCCTGGCGATTGTGTAAGCACAGCGTCATTGGCATTGGACAGTGATATGATCATACGAAGCGTTTTTGTTTTTTGTGTTTTTTGTTTCTGAGGATTTTTGTTTTCTGGTGAAGGGGAAGGGGGGCGGGAGGGTTTAAGAATAGTAAGGGTTGTGCTGGTGTTGCCTGTATCGATTGTGGCTGCTCAGCCTTGAAAGGAGGTCGTCAAGGTGGCTGGTTGGTGGTGTGTAAGGACCATGAATCATTTTGGATCTGTCTGAGTGTCCGGTTTTTGATGACCTAGTGGAGAGGAGGTGTTTCCTTTTTGGTGAAGAGGGTCGTGCCGTATATATCATAGCGTTCTTTGTTAAAAAAAAAAAATCCAACAGAACCCATCCTTTGGGAATGATTATCTACGTTAATGCGAATAGCATCAAACGGTGCGGAGTTATGCGCGTTCGTCAGGTGGCCGGCACACTCTAGATGCGCCAGCCCACTCTTGAGGCGATTCTAAATTTGTTGACACTTTCACAGCCCTGCGCACGATCTCCGCAGCCCAGCACGTGCGTTTGTGTCACTTAGGAAGGCGAGCAAAGCACGCGCCATACGCACAAACACTCAAAATGGTACCGACCAGACTTTCTGGCGTCTCAGCTAGTCTCAACCAACGGTACTCTAAACGGTTGTTTATATCTTTACCATAGGACGCGCTTTACAGCGCTGTCACAGCTACCGGTGCGCGCGCGTTCCATGCACGAGGGCTCATTCCGCTCTCGTGCTAAGCCTCACGAGAGCGGAATGAGCCCTCGTGCATGGAACGCGCGCGATGGTAAAGATATAAACAAGTTTTAGAGTGCTTTGAATGACTGCCTTCATAGCTGGGTGCGGTGAACGACTGCCTTCATGGCTGGACGTTCGAAACATGAGCTCCGTGGAAGCGTCTACAACGGCCCTTGCAGCCTGCGGTTCTAATCACTCCGGTGAATCGACGAACGATGACTCTCAAATTGTCTTACCTCAAGATTGCCTGCAGGAATTGCGTTGTGAAACATCGGTGCTTCTGCGTTGCGATTTGAAAGGACGCCCCTACCGTATCCAGGATTTTTCACGACAAGAGATGGCCAGGTGCGGCGTGCTGGGCGACATCGCAGCACCCCGGATGCGTACCGAATGGAATCCATGTTTGGATGGCTACCCACTCGAACGGCAGAAGCAAAGAAACGACTCGTGGACGCCAAAGAACTGCGGGTGAAGGGTCGTCGGTGCCTCGTCGTGGATCCCAGCATCACCGCGGAGGTACGGCTTCGTCTCCACTGGATCCCGTATGATGTAGCGGACGACGTTGTGCGTAAGGAGTTGGAGCCGTAATGGCCAGGTCCTGGAAGCAGAGCCGGGAGAAGTGGAATGTCGAAGGCTTCAAGGATCGAATCAGCGATCAGGTGTGCGCGGATGACACTGAACGAAGGCGGCACGGCCGATACCATGCCACACCAGCTTCCGGATCCAAGGTGGTAGCGTACTTGTTGTGATCCCTGGACGGGCGCCCTTGTGCTTGCGCTGCGAGCGCACCAGGTCATATCCGACGAGAATGCAGGGCGCCGAGGTGCTCAGGATGTTTTCGCTTCGGGCATGACGGCACCGAGTGTGCCAGGTCCTACGCCAGGGTGGCCAGCGGGGCCGGGACAGCCGGAAACCAATGACCACGCCATGGATGCCGAGGAAGCCCGGAGCGTACTATCCAGGGCTTGGCGCCCGAAGCCCTCGACCCCCGCACCAAAGAACGCAGAGTGAGGGAAACAGCTCCTTGGAGGCAGCCCAGAACGGAGGTCAGCCGGAAGGCGCACCTCGCAGCGGTGCCGACGTGAAGCCCTCTGATGCCGGAGCGGACAAGGAATCGAACGACGCAAGCCCCGACGGACCTTCAGATATGGACGACACCGGCGAGTCGGCCTGGCGAACCTTCGATGACGATACGACAGCGAAACGGAGCACGCCAACTACACCCTGGATGGAACGCACGAAGAAGGGCCGTTACCAGCCCGCGCCAACAAGCCTAAAAAGAGGAACGACGGCGCAGGGAAAGCAAGTAAGGCGTTCTTTGCCTGGTTTTCTGGTGTTTAAGTTTGCTACGCAAGACAACTACGCTTCTCATAGCGGCAAGCCAACAAAAATCACTGGGTTTGAAGAGTTGTTGACTACGATGGGGTTTTTGACAGCACGTTTTTCTTTGAATTACCTTTGTGATGTCAGTAAAAAAACGCTCTATCGCGATTTAGTTGAGTGTTTTCCCTAAACATGCCCTTGTATCGGTGTGTCCCAACGTGGTCGCGATGATAGCAGACGTGTACAAAAGGATGTGTGTTCCCACTGACTGTTAAGACTTTCTTTTATAAATTACACACGAATACGCTGCCAGTTAAGGTTTGGCTTAAGGGTGGGGATTTATATTGCCATGGTCGTATTACAATTACCTTCTATGTAAAAAACACTAGAGACTATTGAACATGCGCTTGTTTTTTTTGTTGGGACGCAGTATTTTCTGGGATGTACTCATCGCGCGCCTTAGAAAGAACTACCTGCATAACCCCAACGGGGATGCGATTTCCTTAGTTGACGGATAATGATAATGAAGTTCCTTATGACATGATTATGTTTGTTAGCTTTGTGCAGCATTTTAGGAGATCACGTATGGCTGTTCGACATGCTGACCTCGACGCAAAAAGTGCGGATATATTTCTTCAGCCTTGTAAAACAGAAATTACAGAGTGTGTATTTGAACTGTGATCCTGAACCGGAGTGGACTAGTGTTTTGCAAATCACTCCTCGAAATGCGTGATTTTTAATACGCTGTGCAAAAAAACTGTACAGTGCCGTTAGAATGACATGAATGTTGCTGTAACTACCATGCAATAAAGAAAAAAAAAACTGCCTTCATAGCTCTGTGGTTAGCGCGTCTGCCTGCTGATCAAAGGGTCAACGGTTCGAATCCCAGCCGGCGCCGGTCTTTTTATTTATTTATCGACCCGCGGCGTAAGGGTTAGATAGCCAGATATAGATAGATAGATAGATAGATAGATAGATACATAGACGAAAAGTGCGTGAAGTATCCAAAGAATGCTATTCGCATTAAA
>JAZHYW010006880.1:0-93926 GCA_037355805.1 Ixodes ricinus
TATGTAAAGTACTTAAAACGGCTAAATCGATTCAATTTAATACGTCACAAAAACAACGTGATGAATGGCGCCTGCCATGGCCTGCCGTTTGCCTGCCGTGGGCCTGGCCGCCTGCTTGCCTGCACGCCGTCGCCTCAGCATCATTCTGCATGGCCTCTGCTCGTCCGTGCGTCGTTCGTCCGTGCCCGTGCGTGCCCGTCGTCTGTGTTTTCTGCAGCGTGTTCGGTCGGCTTTCCATCAAAGAGGTGACGCATTACCACCCGCGTGCTCGCATGCTCAACGTGAGTTTGTGGGAGCCGAGCGGGCTGAACTTTCGCTCCTGTGGTTTCCCGTCAGGCTGTCGGAATGCAATCGTGTGTGAACCACGATTAGCGATGATATTGTTTGTAAAAGAACTTGACTATGACCCTGCACGACATTGTCTATGGATTTAGAAATGACGGTGTTAAACTGGTGCTGCTGATAGAGCACTTCGTGTGCGCTCTCTGGACTTTCCAGGACCTGGGTTCATGCACTTGCATACACTGCTTTGTACACAGCTCAACACCGTCTTCTTTTATCTGTCTCCTCATTCCTCTCACTGCGGGAGCTTAAGACTGTTGGCTTCACAGTAAAAGGCTGTGGTCTGTGATCACGAGGCTTCAAACGTAAGCTTTTCCAACCAACTTGGTGTGTCTATTATGTATATTAAACATGTTCGTTGACAGCAGACATGTTTACCTGCTGATGTTCCGCACCTCATCAAAACAACCAGAAACAATCTCCAAGCACACTAATTTTGCATTGAAAATGAGGTCATTGAACAGTCCCATATTGTTGAACTTTATCAGTCTACCCATGAGATGAGGTCGCGATTGGCTCCGAAACTTACTGAGAACACATTTTTCAAAACCCTTTGAGTAACATGAAAGTAAAGCGTGACGTACAGGTTCCTTGGCATAAACAAGGAATAGGACTCGCAGTCCTATTCCTTGTTTATACCAAACTGAGCAGCCATGTCTACAGCCTATTTCTGCAATAGGATGGACAGTCTTTTTTGATTGTGCAAATAGCTCACAATTCAGAAGATACGGCAGAAGTTCCGTCATGCCATTCTGAAAGAATGAGGTGCTCGATTTCCTTCACCGGGAACTCTGATGGATTTCAGCATGGAAGTTCCAAGTAGGAGAGTAGCCACAAACCATCAGCAGGGTGGTAAGTTACTATAAAGAGTGTCCTCATGATCTGGGAGGAGATTTCTAAACGCAATGACTTCGTCTTACTTACACGACGCCTGCAGCAAGACCCACAGGAGAATATTTGGAGCTATATGTTTCCTGTGGATACAACTCTAAGAAGCAAATGTGCATCAGTTCACCTCAGGACTAAAACACCTATGGATAAAGCAATTTCAAAAAACTGTCGGACTGTGAAAACGTAGGGGTGACAAGGCTGACATCCTAAAGGAGTTGCAAATATCTTCACTGTGAAAGTTTAATCCTCAGGTATTGTGGAATGTCTTGCAATTGATAACTTCCCACCACTAGAGGATATTTCTGAGCTGACATCAGACATCCAGTCTAACATAATTGATGACTCGTCCACTTATCACGTTGGAGCTATTTGATTAAGCATTTCCTTGAACAGACAACCTACAGTTGTGGCTGTTCTCAGCTGCTAGGGATAAGTCCCAAACCTTGAACAGGCCTCACCAGTACTTTCTTGTGCTGAAAGCATACCATGTGCCTAGAAAACTCTTCGCAAGCCCTAGTAGCACTATCACCCAGGTTGCATTTAATTTCATTCAGAAACTAGAAAATCACTTTCTTGCCGTAATGAGAGTGTGGCGCATGTTCGAGGAGTGTGTGCTGCCTTGTATCACCACCTTTCAGGACTGTTAACCTTTGCTCAGGAGTGCCACAAATGGGTTTTAGAATGTTTGCAGAATACGCTTGTGTTAGCATGTTCGATTTTTTAACCAGAACTTGGACAAAGTCTGAGTTGTACTCTCCAGTTGCTGGTAAACAATTAGACAGTTAAAGTGCTAATAGTGTATTAATGGGCGGTTGTCAAATCAAAAAACAGAAAGTGCTTACTAATTGAGCGGTGCATTGCACTCCAAACATTTATTTCAATTTCTTCAACAAATATATCCGGCCCCCTTGCAAAAGTATTTATCCACTTTCTACAAAATGTCAATAAAACATAATGTAAGAGCTGGGTCGAAGAAAATGCATCACTTTATCCGCATCTACTAGGTTTTTTAGACGCTTTTTTTGCGCCATACTTCCTTTCTGATCAAATGTATTTCGGGGAATGTTTAGGGACGTTGAATCCTCGTCAAGATTCTGAATAAAGTTCTCCATTGTTTGGTAATGACTCTCCCACAGTGTGTTTCAGGCTATGCCCATTCGTGTGTTTTATATTAGCCCGGGAATTCAGATTTGTAGACTCCACTGTATGCTTTGCTTTCTTATTATACGCTTATAACTAGTAATGATAGCGATGTCTTATTTATTTCTGCACTTGCTTCCTGTGCGAGTCGTCGTGAATGGATCACTCGGCATGTTCACTGTGGAAAGTTTTTTTTTAACTTGGTTCCACTAAAATCTATTACAAAGTGTACGTTATGCCTAACTCCTTCATATTCATTTATTTTGTATATTTTCCTGTAAAACATACAGAGCACCTGAAGTAAATCATGTATATACAAATGTGGTCAATAAAATGTTTTCGAATCACTGTTGTTGACCCCAAAATGCTCCGCCAGTCGGGAGTCAATGTTGGAGATTGTGCTGGCTTCATGGTTACACAGTAGAAGAAGGCAAACAAACAAGATATACACCTCTATTTTTGTGAAGTAGAAATTTTGTCTCACTCATTTTACTGAGATTCTGTCAGTAAAAATAAAAATAAAACTGCGTCAACGTTTAAAAAAAAAAGAAAAAAAGAAGCGGCTCAGGAGTCAGGCGGCTCTAGCCTAGCGAAGAGGAGGCAGGTACGAAGGGAAGAAAAGAAGTAGAAGGTACCGGAGAACCGGAGCAGAAACGCCCAAACCGAAATTAGAAACTAACTTGGCCGACAAGACCAGATTATACTTAATGCCGCCTGCTAGGAGCGCTAGCTGTCACCGGTCTATCTGGGCCGCTGGGGCCTATCGGCAGTGTCCGCTCTTTACCTTGTGTATATTACTCTATGGTTCGGCGCGTAGAGATATTCGCAACTCGATTGAGGCGACAAAATTCTCGAACTTACCAGGAATGCCAAATTGAAGGAATAAATAAAGCAGGTCTCGCTTTCTGGCATCGGACCGGAGCCTCCCGCGCTGCGAGAGCCATGCGCAGTATTTCCGGCTGACCGCGCGCTCGCTGGGCAAACGCGCAGAGGCAATATCACTGAGCAGATGTTGCTAAAACATTTCTGCGCCAACGCAGAAAAGGTCGCTTTAGCTATTGAGAATCAAACCATGGCGCCCAAAGCGGTTAACTGGGAGCAGATGGATGGGGACAACAAATACAATGGCTCAGCGCTCAGCTGACTTAACCGAACGCGGCGTCAGTGTTCGGCTGGAGATCGTGTTCTCCGGTGAGGGGAGGAGATGGCACGGCTGCCACTCAGCCTGCATGAACAATGCAGCATGCACGGTGCCCAGGTGAAGCGCTCTAGTGTTAGGTAAACACCGAAGGTGTGGGGTGACAAACGGGTCAGAGCGCTAGCCAATAGTGACATCGCTGAATATCACGTCCTGCAGCGCACCTTGAACGCATCGTTTTAACTGCAATCCATATTCCCTTTGACGGGAAGTTCACTATAAACGAACTTGGGACACGGATATGAGTGAATGGATAACAAGAGAACCCACTAATAGCCACGGCAGTGGTCGCACCTTCTTCAAGTAGGTTGCGTTCAGGAAAACCTCAACGTTGGGGGACGCTTTGTTGGCATTTCGAGAGGTAATCCAGCTCTAGTTCGTTTCCTGCACTGTTCTCTGCTTATCAATGTTCGGCCGGACTAATGACGCAAAGAAAAGCAGAAAAGTAAACTCGACGTTTTGCTTTAGCGGGGTAAAATATACAACAAGCAAAACAAAAATGTCTACTTTTGTGTGTCCACTTCTCATCTTTTTCTATTTGCTATTTTCTTGACGCTGCAGTCTGCATTGTTCTCGTAGGTCATTTTCGGGGTCTGCTTGCGCCTCAGGGTGGCATCTTTACTTCAGTAAAACACGCCTTTTATTTGAGGATTTTTTGGGTGCCTTTGGGAAGGCGGGGAGAACCTTCATTGTACGACTTTGGGCTGCAATATAGTCTGATCTAAACCGAAAAATCATGTTCCAGGCTAGTTAAGTCTGCCGCTAATCGGAGCTAACAACAGGATTCGGTTGCTCGAAAGAATGTTCACGTTTGTACGTGCCGCGCCATGCAGCACTTCATACCGAAAAACTCGGAAAATGGCGGAGTGTCAGAAAATGTATTGAATGACAATGAGTACAAGATACTCGGAATTGTAATTAAAATAGAGTATTAAATACCTCTTCATCAAAAGGTATTTGCAAGATGCCACGACTCTCAAAAGTATTTAGATACAGTATCTTGAGTAGAGTATTTGAGATAGGCACAAGTCTGATATATACGGGTGTTCAATTTTAATTCGAACATATCTTATTACAAAACACTCGTAAAAAGATGAGCTCAATGCGGTACTGTGCAGAGTAGGAGTTATAAGGCCAGGGGGACATCATATAGGTGGTTAATCTGCGCGACAAGTCAGATAATTAACTGAACTTCCTAATTAACTTTTTTAATGAGTGAAACAATAATATGGTTTCAATTAGAAACATGATGAGTATAATCGAAAACCACTATATCAGTCAATCTCAGAACGATTTGAAGCTCGTGGGAAACTCGGGGACCGCGCGCCACATCGAAGAATTCTCGCCCCTATTATTAACGAACGTAACATTAACAAAGCACAGCTCAGCTGACCAGAGTTCCCATTTCGAGAAGTGGCAAAGCACAGATCAGAGAAACCGGAGGTGGTGACAGGGCAAAATGTTATTTATCCCAAGTGTGTTCGACCGTCGTGAGAAAAAGAAACGAGACGGGACGCTTCTCTTTGTAAGAGCATATGACGATGAGGAGGCATTGATATGAGGGTGTAGGCAAGAGAGGCTTCGTGTCCGCAGATATCAGACGCGATAGCAACAGATGACGCACCTTCGTAATCTCTTCTGCTTATATATGATAAAAAAAAAAAAATGGTTTCCCGACCGTTACTTCGCTGCGCTTTCCTGATATTTGGAATGTTGCGTGTTTTTCTTGCGAGACGGAGCATCAAGGACGCCAGGCGGAGAGCAAGTCGTCCGCTTCTGGCGCAGGGGGTTGCGGTGACGTCAGAGTCGACGCCGAGTTCTGATTGGCTTGGAATGGAAGGATAGTGGGTAGACCTCAATGCTAGATGCCTTGAGATCTACCCACTGTTTTTGCCTTTCAACCGTTACCAGAGCTCGGCGTTCTGACATCATCGCGGCCCGCGGTGCAGGAAGCGAGACGGTACTTGCGCTCCGCATATAGACCTGTTTCTCTCGGCCAGGGGGCGCTGTAGAGCAAAGACCAAGACGCGACCACAAAAGAGGTGTACCTTTGCTAGCGTCCGCGAGGCGATCATTTACCGCTGACCTACCGGCGGCTTCCCAGCGTCCCACCGTAGCGCCGTTCACGGGCGGTAGACTCGCTGTCTGTCAGTTTCCCTCGGCGTCTGCTCATGGTTGGCGCGCACTGAAGCCGGTAGCGTTTGAAAGGACGCAACGCTGCGCACAGTGGAAACGCGACCTAAAAATATCCCATGTTTCTCGGCAGGGCCCCTGCCCACAACTTGAGAGCTACGAGGTGTATTGCGGATTAAAACCGCCGTCACAGTGCTCATTGGGGAATGAAGAGGAGGGAGGATGCGCACCTTTACGTCTGGAGACCGGTGCTCAAAGGGGAATCCAATGCCCGTCCCACCGCGCGGCCGACGGCTACTACCAGCGAGGGCGGTCGCCGCGCCGGTTTCAGCAACGCCATGCCAACAACGATGATCCCGGTATCCAACAGCGTTTATTAGAGTACCAGGGGTCCCCAACAAGACACTGCGGTCAAGCGAGCCGTGGGCACAGAGTGTGCCCGCAGCGCCCGCCGACCTGAGAGCCAAGGGTAATCACGAGCGGAGTCATCGTCGGTCGGGCGAGCTCACGCCGCTACCCGTCGTCGCAGGAGTTCGGGGCCGGGGCTCTCGGCAGACGGACGTCCACAGGTAGTGGGGACGCCGACTGTCGAGCCGGGGAATCACTAGCGTTGAATCATCGCCGGTCGGACGAGCTCACGCCGCGACTCGACCCGTTGCCCGAGTCCAATCCAGGACTCTCCGACCACACGGCCGCTCCACCGAGGGCAGGCCTGACTTCCCTCGCGATCTCCTGGTCCGCCCGAAATGGGAGACGCGCGGAGGGGTGCGAGAGTGTAGGTCAGCATGCTGACGTACTCTCCCCCGACACGATACGGAGCGACCGGGCTCGGAAGTCAGACGGCTTCGCCCGGAACGTCTGACACGCCTTTCGGGGGGGGGGGGGGAAATCGAGTGGCTCCAAAGACACGGCGTTCGCTGCACCAACATGACGACGAAATGTTCGAAGCCTGTTTGCGTCATACTTATGATAGGTGCTTCTAGGTACATGCCACCTTGTGGGCAACCTGGGGATTCCAAGCGCTTGGCCCAGGTTGCCCCTTTAGCTAATCATGCGAGTGGTCATCTTGACCACGAGGGGGCCAAGGGCAACTGGCCAACGCGAGCGGCGCTCCGCCGCTAATAAAGGGCCGTCGCAGCGTATGCGCGGGGGTGGTTGGGAAACCCTGCAGAACGACTCTCTCGATGGGCCCTTTCGTTCCAGCGCCAAGCAAATACACAATCGAGTACAAGCGTGGAGCGGCTAATCAGGTTGCAGATGCGTTATCCCGTGCTCCACTTCTCGGGCAGGAAATGCAGGTGGATCCCAACTTGGTGGCACTGGCCAATGCGGGCGCCCATCACACCAGATTCGCGGTGGGAAACCCTGGTGAGCAGAGAGGAACGCCGAGTGGCCCAGCTGTCCGATGGACTTTTTCAGAAGGTGATGCACCAGCTGGCGGAAGAAAACTCAGCTAACGCTGGGAATTCCAGAGATTTGGACTCATGCCTGCTCAGCAGCGACGGCATCCTGCTGCGATACATCCCCCAGGTGGACGATGGGTCCAGCGACCCGCCATTCCGGACTGTAATGCCACATAAACTGCGTAAGTCATTTATAAGGTATATGCATGATCCCGCCTTGGCAGGCCACAGCAGTGGGAGCAAAACTTTACGAAACGTTGTCCCAAATTGCAACGTGGCCAGGTATGAGGCAGGATGTAATGAGAGTACACACGTAGCTGCCGCGGTTTTGTCAGAAGACGAAGCCCCGGGGTGGCCAACCACGAGGTTTAATGCACTCGGTCGAAAGCAAGTACCCCTGGGAGTGTGTTGCCTGCGAGCGTTGTCAGTCCACTTTCCCCGTAGTCCACGCGGCAATCGGTATTTGCTGGTAGTGACCGACCATTTCACGAAGTGGGTCGAAATGTTTTCGCTTTACCTAAACTAGACTATAGGAAAATCTGGGACTGTCTTCTCGAGACGTTCGCGCGCATTGGCTTTGCCGCAACGCCTATTACAGAAAACGCTTCTTATTTTGTTGGCAAGGTGTTCGTGGGTGCGTGTAAGGCGCTAGACATTCGGCACAAACGGACTTCGCCATACCATCCCGCAAGCGAATATCACCTGGAAAGACGCGAACCGTAACATTGAAGCAGATGCTTGTAGCGCACATACAGAGCGACACAAAAGGAGCTTTAGTAGACCGTGTTTCCCCTCCGCCTTACGCTTCGACAGCACAACCGCCACGCGCCTGCGCGCCGATGGCCTTGGCCGCCAGAGTTCCGGGTAGCGGAGGAAGCTTAGCCGGAGGGGGAGACACGGTCTACTAAACCTCCCTAAAGACTGGGGACGCAGAGAATTGTAGCGGAAATGGTATCTCGCTACCCGCACAACAATCAACCGGTCTGCGCGTTTCACTCCGGCCCACCCTAACTTTGGGGAAGAGCTCACTGTTTCCCCTGGGAAACGGCCTTCTTTGCACAGATCCTGCAAGCATGCAGCGCACTACCACGCAGTTCCAGGTTTTCAGGTTCAGGTTTCAGGTTTATTGTGCGTAGATCAAAGGTAAATACATTAGAAATATTACAGAAGGAGGTCCCAGAGTCAGAGACTGGAAAGGGACCTCCTGTTAATGGTAGCAATAATAATAAAACAAATTTACAGCAGTCAGAATAGAAAATAAATTATGACATGAATAGGTGAAACACAGAACTAATTGCAGTGATATAAAATGAACAAAATAACAGTAAGTTAAACACTCATAATAATTATCAACTTATAAATAAAATAACACTGAATAAACAGAGCAAGGTTATAACAGTTGGAATTGCAAATCAATTTTGAGAATAAGTGAAATGCAGTACTAATTACAATAATATGAGAGACAAAAACGGCAATTATCAAAAAGAGAGATACACAATGACGTCATGACAGCAATGTATGACTAAAAGGACTGAAGAAATATGCGAAGTTTCTGCTTAAACACGTGAATTGATGGTGATTGCTTGATGGCTAAAGGTAATGAATTCCACACAGCCGTGGCTGAGAAGTTGGTGGTAAATTTACCATAGTTAGTCCTAGGCTTAGGCAATAACAAGTTATGATGAAATGCGAATCGAGTTATCTTATGCTGTGGAAACTGATTATCGTTAAGAAGTGTTAGAGCGAGTTTGCCGTTCACGAAATTATACACAAGTAACCCGAGGGTATGTTTATTTAAATTGCTAACAGATAAAATATTAAAAGCACGGAAAAACCAAGAAATATCAGATGAAAAGTGACTAAAGGTGATGATACGAAATGCTTGATTTTGGACGTGCTGCAATGGAGACAAATGTGTGCGATAAGTATTTCCCCACGAAGATATGCAGTAGTTAAGATGACTATGTATAAATGCGTAGTAGAGGGAAATGAGCGTATCGATGTGGAAAAAGGCGCGTACTTTGATTAATGCTCTTATGCCGAATGCTGCTTTTCTAGTTAAGGAGTTAATATGCCTGTGGAATTTTAAATGAGTGTCTAATTCAACCCCAAGAAATACAACGTGGCTTGCAGCCGTCAATACATTAGAGTTTAAGTGAACCGATGGAAGCCCTGGAACGATTTTGTTGGTTGATGTGAAAATGACAAAAGTAGATTTAGAAGCGTTAATGTTCAGTATATTACGCCGACACCAGTTAGCAACATTGGCAGCGTCAGCGTTAATTTTGAATAACAATGAGTCAAGGCTGTTATCGGAAGTAAAGATGGTAGTATCGTCAGCGTATAGTAAACAGTCAGAAAAATTAATGCACTGAGGAAGGTCGTTAATATATATTAGGAACAACAGAGGTCCAAGAATGGAGCCCTGGGGGACGCCAATATTAGTAGTTCTAAAGTGGGAATAGGCACCAGAAATATAGACGACCTGTTGTCTGTCCTGTAAATAGTTGCTAATTAATGCTAGTGTGGGACCAGTTATACCAATAGCGTCTAGTTTTGCAAAAAGTATATTATGGTTAATTGAATCAAAAGCTTTAGAAAGGTCAATAAATAAAGCACCAGCAAATTTACCGCAGTCTATGGCTCTTTTAATATCATCAGTTAAGGAAATTAGTGCCAGGTCAGTTGAAAAACCAGCCCTAAAACCAAACTGACGGGGCGACAGGACGTTAAATTTTGAGAGGTAGCATGTGAGACGTATAACAACTAGTTTTTCAATAATTTTGCTAAAGAACGAAAGAATTGCAATCGGACGATAGTTAGTTACAAGGCGCTTATCACCCTTCTTAAAAACAGGTATTAGCTTAGCTACTTTCAATACGCTAGGAAAAACGCCAGTTTTAAATACGAGATTTATAATGTAGGAAAGAACGTCACAGATTAAATGAGCTATTAGTTTAATATGAAAAGAATAAAAGTTGTCAAGACCAGCACTTGTTATTTTTAGGTTATGAATGACAGTGCGGACTTCAACAGGAGATACGGGAAAAAGAAAGAAGCTATGAGGTAAGCGCTGATAATGGTGGTCGTGAGGAATAAAAGGCTGAGGATGATCAGTGAAAAATGAGTCGCTAAAAGCATTCGCAATGTCAGATGGGTTATTGTAGGTAACGTTGCCAAATTGAACAGAATTTATGGGGGCAGACGTGGTCGTCCTGTTCAAGAACGAATTTAGTATTTTCCATTGCTTTTTGACGTCGTTACCAGCACGGTGAACTTCATTCTCGTAAAACCTTCGTTTAGCATCTTTAAGCAGCCTAGCTAGTGTATTACTATAATTTCGAAAACGAATCTTTAGCGGTAAATTAAAGGGTTGTCTTTTAGTCTTTTTATATAGGTTATCTTTTTTTCGCAGGCACCTCAGCAGACTAAATGTCATCCAAGGGCTGTAAGGAGTTGACGTATTCTTTTTACATGTGGTTATTGAAGAAGAAGCAGCCAGAGCCCTGGTAATAATGGCACAGAGCCCGTCAAAGGCAACCTCAGGATGAGTGACGTTAGTTACTGCTGACCAATCAGAGTTAGATATAAGCTCAACAAACAATGAAGTGTTTACTTTCTTCCTTGTTAGGCATACGTCGTTCTCATGGGAAACAAAATTCAATCGCACAAACACAGGGTAATGATCTGTGATAGAAACTTCGATAACGCCAGCGTCCGGAGATGTTAATAGATTAGACAGTGCGTGGTCAATTAGTGAAGCCTGTCCGCTGGCAGTGCACCTAGTTGGAGTGGTTATGAGACATTCGTAACCGTTGCCATTTAGACAGTTAATGTATTCATTATAACAAGTAGTGTTAGTATCGATTAGGTTAATATTAATGTCTCCCAAGATGATGACGTTTTTGCGTTCGATTGATAGTTTATGGAGCACTTCGCTAAGCGCTAAACAAAATTCACTAGTGGAGGATGATGGTGAGCGATAAATGCATCCAACAATAATGTTTTTTCCGTCTTGCGAAAAGAATGATTCATGGAATTCTGCCCAGACAGATTCACAGCTAGGCAGGTTAAGCGTTAGGTCATGTCGACGATGATAATGAAAGCCAGAAGAGATAAATATAGCAGCCCCACCATGACTACTTCCAGCGCGATGGCAATATTCGGCTGAGTAAGAAGGAAAATCGTACAAGTTTTTATCGGATATACTCAGCCAAGTTTCGGTAAGGCAAATAATAGAGAACCGATGCCCAACAGAAGATAAAAAGTTAGTAATGTCATCGGTGTGCTTGCGCAAGCTGCGCGCGTTAAAATGAATCAGCGATCTGCAAGGTGAAGAAAAGTAATGTTCTAGTTCAGAAGGTGAGACGAGCGATGCCATTATGAAAGTTTAAGAATAATTCAAGTGAAAATCGAAAGGTCTGAATCGGACGCTATGCGAAAGACGCGGCTCGCAGTATTTTGGCGAGCTTTGATATGGCAGTTATCAGTCCAAAGGAAGAGCCAACCTTTTTCCTTCTTCAGTGTTAGTGCCTTGGAAAATAACCGCTTGTTTTCAGGAGACAAATGTTCGTTAACGAAGACAGACTGCATATGTTGCCCCGAGAAACCCAGTGCGCGTGTGTTCAAACGCGCCTTGCGTGCTTTCTTGACAAACTCACTCTTTTTATCGCGGGAACAAAAGCGGGCGATGATGTTCTGCTGGCCATTTTTAGTTGGTACACGATGAACTATGTCTAGATCGGTGGGTGAGACGGGGCATTCGACCTTTTCCCCAATTGCGGCCATTACGGCGACGCAATCCTCGCCTTGGGTGCAAGGCACCCCCTTGATTTCGACGTTGTTCAGTCGGGAGTATTGTTCGAGCTCTGCAACTCTTTTCCTCAGTGCCTCATTTTCGTTTTTCAGGGCTTTGTTCGAGGTGAATAGTTCCATCTGTTGGCTACGCGCTTTCTCAACAACATCATTCAGAAGCTGAAGACTACCTGCCATTTCAGAAACCTCTTTTCTCATGCCACCGACATCTAGACCCGCATCCTGAAGCTTAACTTGCACTTTCACAACCAGCTGTTCAACAAGCTTATTCAGATTATCACTAAACCGTGCCTCCAAATCTTCAATTTTCTTATTCAACTCGGCACAAGTAGGCATCGTAAACACTCAGAAGATACAGGGGACACGGCAAACAAGAACAGTAAAATAGAACTCGCAGCAGCAGCAGCAGTGGTGAAGGAAAAACACTTGTCAACGTGAATAGCTACGTAGATATGACAATTCACTAACCTGGTGATAGTAGAAAACACACTTAGCAATGTGCTCTTGACCACAACCGCTGCTGCTATGAAGCCGGTGTTCCTCGAATGTTGATTTATAAGGCGATGGCAGAAGCCCACGCACGCGCAGACGTGATGGCTCGGATGCGTCGGGACGGGCTGCCTCGTGGCTCGGATGCGTCGGGACGAGCTGCCTCGTAGCGCTGGAGAGCGGCTCAGGCACGTGGACGAAAAAGGGCGCGCACCGAAGATGACCACGCAGGCCGAGAACGATGAAACCTGGTGATAGTAGAAAACACACTTAGCAATGTGCTCTTGACCACAACCGCTGCTGCTATTAGACCTTGTCAAAGCCAAAATAAAAGACTGCAATGCAGCGGTAAAAACAGTGAGAAATTAATTCTCGCAGACTCGGGTGCAAAATTTACTTTTGCACCATGGTGCCCCTGACAATGTTATTAGTGCCACTCATTAAACTACCAAGGTAGTGTGTAAATTAAGCGCCTGGGTGAGCAAAAATGTAGGAATTTTAAATGTGACTTTCCGCATTTAAAGCTGGTTCCCACATACAGTGCAGCGCTAACTCAGCCCTGTTAAGGCAACGAGTTACTGCTACTTCTATGGCTTGTATCGTGTGTTCTCAGTTGCCTCTTTTCACACAAAGGACTGATGTCCCGGTTCGTAATACTGATTCAGCACTGAAGTAGTGCTGCTCTTCTTCTTGCACTGTTCAGCGAGGACGAGGAAATGTTCTACGAAATCGTGGAAGTAGGTGTGGCATTTTTCAGCTTACAACATCTAAGGCTGGAGGCAATGCATTCCTCCTGAAGTAAAAAATTGTCATGAATAAACACTTTGAGAGATGCCTTCAAGACAAAATTTCCCTCAATGCTCACCCGATTGATTTGAACGGCTGTAAAATTGTTAAAATGCTGTCATCTCTAACTTGGGCCTGTATACACACAATTCCAAATCAATGTCAGGCTTGCATTTTCTAATGATTCACGAACCACAAAAGCTGGATAGAAATACCAGAGAGTGTGCAGACGAGCTGGTGAACTATAAACTTCTTGAATACCCAATACCGAGGAACATAAGAAGGTAGACGACACGGAGATCTGGGCTTTCGTCTCCTTTCTTGTTCCTTGATCTAAGGTTTTCAAGATGCACAAATGTGTCTATCCTTGCATGTGAAGGGACATTTTATGTAGGCAATATACATTTTTGCCCAATGGTTATAAAATTTGTAACGGTCATGGAAGAAAAGAAAACAAATATGACTCATTCAGCCTCAAGTTGGAGTCTAGAAATGCTCACATACATGTAAACCAATAGTGCTGCATGTTCGTGAGCTAGACGTGCCACATAACCAATACTGCTAAATTTTACCGGCAATTTCAAGCAGGGTGAAATAGCTGGGAGCAACCAATTTGTCATGTATATTGCGAACTGTATTTGTAGTGTCCAGATTTTCTTTTTTTAAGGAAGCTGTGAAGGCTTCACAAGTGTGGTCTGTGCAGGTCAGTTATACAGCCAGGGGGCCATAGTATATGGTCCTAATATTCTGCGACAGGACGGATGATTAACTGAAAGTTGTTAAAAATGTCTTAGTTAGTGAATAAACATACGGTGTTAGTATAAATTTGCTGAGTTTTAAGAAAACCACTCAATCCGGGAACTTATGAAGTTCAATAAGCCTTGGGCTCGGGCTAGTAGGTTTTCCATTATTTTTGTTCTGCGCTGCTAAGGTTTGCAAACTTTGACAATGAAGGACGACGCGCACGTGTAAACCAGTAAGTTATGCGCTTCCGTGTGTGTGTGTCGTCCTTCATCGTCCCAGTTTGTAAACCTAACGCCGAACAAACATAAAAAGGAAATAAGACTTATGAAGACCTAGAGCGTGTGGGAAGCATTGTGATACTATACAGATACCAAAGATACCACTCGTGCAACGGGTGCAATGCTAGCGAAGCAGAAACGCAGATCATAATGCCCTCTGTTTGCCTTTCATTACAGGATGCGGATCTTAAAATGGTATTGTTTGATGTACGTTTAATTAAAATATATGTGGGTCTCTTCTGACAATTCGCAGGAACCTGCAGGGGACACAGATCTTGGAGACAAGCCTGCCACGTTGAGCATTTGCATAAAAAGTTAGATCAAGATTGGTCTTCGTTGTCGTCATGTGACATTCATTGTGCTGCTTGCTTTTTTATGCACGACCAAGCCTTTTTATGTCCGCGGAATTTACCGTGCGCATGGATGGAATCGCCGTGACCACTACGTGCAACAGAGCTGTTGCATCGAAGCTTATGTTCCTGCTGTACTTCGTGCTCAATGTGGAGTATCCGCCTGAAGTAGCCCTGACAATGGAGTTCGTTCAGAGGTTAGAAAGCCAGACTACTTTGTCAGAAGGCTTGGTTTGCCCAAGTGCTCAGAGCGTTACATGCTGCTGCAATTTTCTCGAATGTGATGAATTTGTCAAAATTTGTGTTAAAAGCTCATTTGTTTTACTTTGCTGCTTAGAATTCTAATTTTACTTTACAGGGCCATCGCTGGCATCAATTCAGATAAAAGCTCAAAGGCTCGGAAAACATCAAGGTAACAGCATAGTCTCTCACCACAGGTGGAAGCTTTGGCAGTTGCCTTAGAGAACTATGCGTTTTAAAGGTGTACTGAAACAAAAATTGAAATTTTCAAATTTCGTTCGGAAATGGGTCAAGCATGACGTGTAATAACCGTAATTCATAATCGCACGTTTGTATTTTGAACGATTGGCTATATTTTTCGTTCCAAACGGTGCACTCGAGCGAGCGCTCGAAGAGAAGCGAACGGAGGGCGCGATGCGTCATGGGATATCCGGCGCAAACAAAAACAGAAAGAAAAGTTTCCCCGCATTCGTGACGTAGCAAGGCTGGCGGGATTATGAGCTTTGCCCTTGGTGGCGTTGTCAGCGTTGTGGTGGTGTCAATAGCGTCAGCGCGTTACAACCGAGCCGTTCGAAGTGCCCGTGGGGTGACGAGCGTGTGGCTGGCCCAAGAAGCACGTAGCTTCCACAGCACTGTCAGCTTAGGGCTGAACGGGGCGGGGAAAACAACTTTTGTCCGAGCTTTGAGCGACTGGCTAATCTTCTAGGGGAGAATGGCTGCATCCGGCTGCACAAACGAGGGTCCGAGAAAGAGGAGAGTCCACCCTTTCCGTCTTCTTGGACTGTTTGGTTCAATGCACGATTTGTGAGTTGAGGAGGAAAGCTAAGAAGTAAAATGTTGAAATGCCAAAGAGCGGCGTTGCGCCAGAGGAATCTGCTACGTCACGACTACGTAGCAGATTCCACAACGTTGCTAGACTACCTCCCAAATAGGCTCCGCATGCATCCACCAGGTGCACATTGGAAGATCGTTTATTTAGCTTTAAAATTAGTTTTCTTGTGCCTTTCAACGGAAGACTGGTGTTTTTGAGGTTAGGGTGCAACATGCAACACATTCAAGCTAGAAAATGAGCGCTGAAATTTCGTTTCCCTACACCTTTAAAGTTTAGCACGTTCAGTTCAATGCCAAATGCTTTAAAAATGTAAACATTTTAAAAGCTTGTTAACCTTTTCAGTGCGCAAAGTAGCGTTTTGAGTTTTATTACAATAAAAATTACAGTTGACATACTTGCCTCTAGTGTAATTTTTGCTTCACACCCTATTGCCGAACCCACCTATACTCCAGCAGAGGTTGTGAGGGTGACGGTACGTTTTACAGTTAAACCCGTTTTCTATGTATTCAGTCAAATAGACCAAACCAAGCTTTACGTGAAAGAAGCAGGACATAGCTGAAGGAACCATTGAGGCCTGTTTTTCTAGGGGCTGGCAAGCTACATAACTTGGGCAACAGTAGTATCACAGAACCAGTATTTTTACAGGTTTGTGCGGTTAATTTACAGGCAACAGAAATATCCCAGAACCTCTATTTTTACAGGTTTGCATGGTTAATATACAGGCAACAGAAATATCACAAAACCTGTATTTTTACTGGTTTGCATGGTTAATATACAAGCAACAGAAATTTCAAGACCTGTATTTTTACAGGCTTGTGCAGAACAGAAAACGGTGAATTTAAAGAGCTTTCAGTTTGTTTTTTTCTCACAAAAACAGAAATTTAGTGAAATCACAAAAAAAATTTAAAACAGACTTTTTTTGATGAAAGTACATAAAAACGAAAAAAAAAACAGAGGAAAACAGCAAATGTAGGTAAAAAAAGTTGACATGTTTTTTCTGTAGTTTTCAGAAAATATTTTTTACAGTGTACTGTTGCCGATCCCGATGGTTGGGCCTTCAAAATAAAGGCAGTCCTGCACCCATTTGCTTTTAGAAACATACTTCACTTTTCCAAGCTTGATAAAAATCAGCAGCAGCACCATGTTCGACATTTTGTTAATTAAAATAGAGTGAATTCTCTCGGCATATAAACTTTTATTAACAATGAGCTTTTACAAACTTCATGCAAAAAGAAATCTTGAACCGTGAAGGGGCACTTTTATCAGCCTTACCTCAAGAAAAAGAAAACCAAGCAGCTGAATGAAACAAAAACGTGCAGTGTACTGATGTAGATGTTAAGTCATGACCGTAGTCAAAGTATACTTGAATATAGAAAAGCGTGATTGTTTGATTTTTCATCTCCGAGTGGAAGAAGCGCTTTTTTATTGTTATAAATATTATGAGTAAAGCACAACGAACCCTAAGATCACAGCCACTAACTGGGCACGTCACATGAAATCTTGTCCTGCAGGCCATAGTCTATCTACATTATATAACACAGGTGGTGTTTCTCATAAACCCTATGCAGCGGACGTTTTAATGCAAAAAAATAATATATCCAAATGGCGTTTACATGTAGGCGAAGGAGTGAAACATCATGCATACGTATTCTTTCTTTTGATCCCAAAACTCCATACAATTTTTCAAAGGTACCTATGCCTACTGCACCATGCAAAAGGCAAAAGCGTGGTCGAATGTGAGATCCTCGGAAGTCAATATTTTTTGCGCCCTTTTTTTGTGCAGCATAATATTCTTTCATTTTCGCGGCGGGACCGTCGACAAGGACGACACGGAGAAAAAAATAAGGTGCGGAGGAAAAAGAAAGGCGGATTATCGAATTATTGCTGGCGTCGTGTCCTGACAGTAAAATCTGTCCGGAGGAGGAAACACAGACACCCGCAAGAAACAGAATAAAATGCAACACGTTTCATCGTGAAAGCATCTGCGGAGAAGTGCTTCGAACACACCACCGCGCCCGCCCAGTCTTTTTGCCCTGCTTTAATCTTACAAACTACGGCATCCCCGTTGTTTTTCAATCGAATATCGATGGAGACTTACACATTTTTCAGTTGCGTATGTTATGCCAGCGGTGACGGAAACATAACAAACCACAATGCCGCGTCCGAAAGCAAGCGATCCCGCCGTACGACTATGGCCCGCACGACGTAAACAAACCCTGCATTCTCACATTCCGGATATCACGTGACATGCACATGCTGCTCAATTGCGCCCCTAGCGTGGTTCTCGTCGCGAATAGGAACTCATCTAGCTGAGCCCCTTGCTATAATACCGCGCTAGACCAATAGCGGCGGGGGCGGAGCGATTCTTTGGCAACTGAAACTTCCATATAGAGTGGCTCTAGGCACACCTACAGCAGTTTTTCCTCAGCATAAAACAAAGTAGGAACGAAAATGGCAGAACTTTTTGTCCAGTCTGGCGGTCTTTCTGGGTACAAATCAGGTCCGTAAAATTGAAACTTTGACGGCAGAATCTTCAGCTCACAGTTATGAATTAATAGGATATGACTACATTGTGAACCCAAAGGATCAAGGCCGCTTCAAATATTTTCGAAAATCAGGTTTATGGGATCATGAAACTTCAATTTAACACAAACACTTGACTGGGTGGTGACTTTTCTTAAATATAAACAGCCAAACTTTCCTTGCTCAAAAGATACAAGAAACGAAAAAAACATGTTATGGCTCAGTACAGAGACTTTCCATTTTTAAGACTAAACAAGAAAAAGGGTTCCTGTGTGCCACTGGACCGTTTTATTGAGCAAAGTAAGGAACCAAAGCGAATCCTAATTACTTTCTTCGCCCTTTGTTTTTCCTTTTAAATCAAACGCCACAAAGGTCCACGACATTTATACATTGGCACAAAAAGGTTTAACTGCTCACTGAGCCATTATTATTTTTTATATTAACTTTTGATTCAAGCAAGTTTGCCTTTTAATAGTTCAAAAACAAATGGACCACGTAGCCCCACCTTGGTATAAAATTACAGTGCGAGAGTATGCAAAACTTATTTTCTAGATTTATTTATATTGGGTTCAGTCTTTCATGTTTTCGTAGTAGTGTTTCCACCAATTTATTAGTGTTGTTAGAAATCCAAAAATGATTCCATGTTTTGCTTTAGTACACGAATTATGACAGAATAGAAAGTAAAACGTCATGTCAGCATTCTTCATTTTTCACTAGAGAAACAAGTGGTCATATCTGCAGTGACAACCAGTTTTCCGGAAGCACTTCGGTGCCGACTCCTTTGGATTGTTGCCCAAACAAGAAATATGGTACTCCGTTCCCAGATTGAACTGCCAACCTTAGTCAATCACGTGCCTTGTTTAACAATGATAAGAGCCTGGGGTATACACAGAGATTTTTAAACTTCTGTGATATCCGTCACGACATTAGATGGTCACGAATTCCTATCGCATGCGGCGACTTATCGATTGTATCTGAGCGACGCAGGGCTCTTATTCAATTTGTGAGCTGGATTCGGCCGACGTTCTTGAACACTGTGGATAAATCACGGTAAATGGCAAAAAGGTTTTTGAGAACAAAAAATAACATGGAGCACCCTTATTCTCAAACTTTCTGAGAGTAAATTACCCTCAGAAGCGGTGGCGAAAAAACGAACACCAGCTTACGCTTGTCGATTTTTACAGCTGAATCGTAGGACAATCTTCGGAACGCTGAACACCGCGACCCCTACGTTATCTTCGTTTCAAAGAAGCAATCCAGCACTGCTGGGACACAAAGATTGGAGATAAAAGAAACCAGCGTGAACGCTACATCATATTCACTCAGCAGCGGAGGCGGCAAAACGAACACTTGCTTGCGCTTGTTGTTGATTTCTACAGGTTGGTACAGCTGTTTGTTTTACTTGAATATACTATTTTATTCCTATCGCAGTTGCTGCTGCTGCTGCTGGTGGGGCTGCTCTTGAAGTGCATATTACTTGATGTCGTATGGCGAATGCGCCCAACTCCGATATTTGCCAATTCTTTAATGAGTTGCTACTTGAAGATGGGAAACTTTCCGAACGCTGTAACCGCGAGCACGGATATCTAGGCTCTTGTGCATGAAATCACCTTCAAGCAAAAAAACAAAGAAAACAAGAAAAAAACATGAAGGTGTTCAACACGTACAGTCGCCCAATTTCTTAATAATATCACGCGAGCGTCGACCGCTGTGACGGGCAGTGCCGTGCCGCGGAGAAATGCGGCGTCACGGGAGAGATGAAGCGCGTGCGCACAAAGCCCTTTCCGGGGAGTGTCATCTGCATAGGCTATTCCGCTGACCGCACACAGCCCCTGCTCCGTAGCAAAGAGCGCCGATTGTTTAGGTTCCGTTGCACTTTGTGTTGTACCGCAGCCGACGCTACGAGCCATCTTGGACAGTCCATTGCTAAATGTGTGTCACGTGGCCTTCATGCTGGGAACAACTGCACATGGAAGCACGATGTCACGTGGCTGGATGACAGCGCTGGATTGGTTTTGATGGCTCGTAGCATTGGCTGCGGTATATAGTTTAATGCATCGTTGCATTCAGCTTGTCGCGTCATCGTATTTTTCTTTTCTTGGTGTTCACAAAGTAAACGCAAACAAAAAACAATTAAAAAAACTAAATTAAACTAAATTAAACGAGATGACGCGCGGTTTCTTTCACGCCTGAGCAGTATCACGGTATCACGCAAGCAAGCGCTGTTCAGATCTTTGCTTAAAGGCGGTCAGCTATGCCAGCAGATGAGGAACAGGGGCTGTGTGTGGTCAACAGAATAGCCTAACAGACGACGCTCGCACCGGAGAGAGCTTTGTGCGCACGCGCCTAATCTCTCCCGTGACGCCGCATTTCTCCGCGGCACAGCGCTGGCCGTCCCGGCGGTCGACGCTCGCGTGATATACTAAAAAATTGGGCGACTGTACTTTCAAAGCCCGATGTCCATCGGCGTCAGAAAACGATAACCGAGAACCAGTGCTTCATTAGGAAAAGTGCTGACAGAAATTAAAAAAACTGGGCTATCTCGTGGTCGCCCAGAAAAGAGTGGAAACTCTGATGTTTACGAAAGGCACTGTGGCGTACATTGAACAAAAACGTTTCCGAGATGTCAAGCGAATTCGACAAAGTGCTTACAGAAATAAAAAATCAATAAAAATAAATCTAGACCTTAAAAAACGAGTATTAAGTACAAATATTGCGACGCAAGGAAAGTCACAGGATGAAAAGAAAATAGAACAAGCAAATATTCTCATGAATAGCAAATGATGAGGTGGAGAATAACTGGAGAAACTAAACGTTTAATGAGGTGAACTTGTGCCTAAACAAAATACAAAATTGTTAGTGTCGCAGGCATCGATTTCGGCGAAACAGCAGGATCGAGCGCTGGGGTGAGACTGGACTCCGGTTCCCCAAGCGGAGCTTCTTACACACACGCGTTGGCTTCCGGAACATTCGGCGTAGAAGGTTCGGCGCGTAGAACATTCGTACCTCGAATAAGCAAAAGAATTATCTTATACACCAGAAGGCGACATTTACAGCGAAATAACGCAATGTGCATCCTCTCCAGGAATCGAACCTGGGGTCTCCGCGCGAATGCCAAGCACTGTAACCATTCGGCCACGCACACTTTTGCCCGGCGACGCGCGTAGCAATATGTTGCAACAGTATAGTCGACGGCATAATTTTTAAAATACATAATCTACCTCGAAGTGAAAATAAAACTTTATATGAAATGAAATTGTAAAAAAGTTCGAGCTCGACTAACTAAAAAATACGATCTGGATAACCTGTACAGACTTCTGCCGAGAGTCGGAGAGACTCCGGTATTGGGGTACGCTTTGTGTGAATAGTGACGCGTGATCAATGTATGCCTCAGACGCTTGTCTACAGCTCTGAATACACACTTTTGTGATAATCTAATTGAACACAAAAAATCTGTTATAAATGACGATAGCAAAAGCTCACGAAGAAGACTGCAGCTTGTGGGGATTGTGATCCCTCAACATTCTGTCGCGTCAGCGTTTTGGCGCGCCGTGGCGGCCGCGCTGACGTAGCGAGAGGTGGCGCTGCTTACCACTGTGAGTGGCTTCCTCCTCTCCCCGATTGGGGCGATTTTCGTAACGAACCCCCGCAGAAAGGAGATCGACGTGTCGCTCCTTGATTGGCCACTTCGCCCCGCTGTTATCTTAAAACCAACGGACAGCGAGATCTCGGTCTCTTCTTCCTGGGATTTCGGCGGCGGCAACAACGGGGAACCGTCCGGCGCACCGGTGAGCGTTTACCCCGTCCTTTGTACCTTTGTGAACGACCGTTCGGCCGTGGGCGACCTCCACACCGACGGCGTTCACCAGCTGATAGCCGCTGTCTTTTGTTATTTGTTTTGCATTGTAAATAAACAGAGTTTATCACCGTTACCAACGTGACTGGTGTCTCATTGCGCTCAACGAGCAGCATGCCACGCGAGTACGAACCCGCTTCGCGGTAGAACGTCTCGCCGCGAACGTGGTACTCCCAAAGGCAGTGGCCCTAAGGAGAACCACAAGCTTTACATGGCAGAAAAATGGAAGCACCTTAGTACTAAATGTTGGAACGTACCCGTGCTATCAAAATCGAATCCGAACATGATCTGGGTAAAATAATTTAAAATGAATTATACAACAGCTCGGTCTTTATATTATGACAAGGCTACTTTAAGACAACTTTACTATTCACGTTGTTGTAAACGTGGATGTGCAGGGCCTTTTTACAAGCTTCCCATGTTTCTTCACTTGCCTTTATCAAGTCCTGCATTGAATCACATGATGAACTTTCGTTTCGGAACCCATGTGGAGTCACCTTAGAATGTTTCCCTCAGCTTCTGCATTTCTATTTTAATTACACTTTTATTAGGTGGCGAAACCGGTCATTTTCGCAAAAGCCGAAAGTGTGCATAAGCTCCACTGTAGCACCCGTTCTAACCGATATTTTTCTTGATGGTGTTGACCGTGCCATTGAATACTCCATTAATCCTACGACAGACACAAGTGTGTTTAGGTATGTTGATGACTTTCTAATAGTGCAAGAAAAAACGGGCGACAAATAGGTTTTCATTAAGACAATAGACATTTTCCACAAATTCGGTTTAGAACTTTTTTTACATTTGAAACGCAAAAGAAAAAAAGTTTGCAATTTCTGGACCTCTCGCTTTCCTTGCAACCTAATCAATCACATGTGCGGGTCTTTTCACATTGTTCTAAAAACGAAATTCTAAACTACACGTCTTCACACTCTAAAGTAATTACACACTCTAAAGTAGTAAGAAAGGTATAGCTCTGTCCTGCCCTAAACCTGCCTTAGCAAAGTCATGTTTTCATACCATCAAACGCAGTTTTGATGCTAAAGTTGAGATATTTCACAAGTTCAACCTTGACTTTGCAGGTTTCCAACTTTCTAAACTCCAGGAAAAACACCAAATGTTGTCCTCAAGCGCTGCTTTACCTGGAAAATGCCTCTGTTTGTACTCTTCAGAGGTGGTTACTGTTAAAAGACATTGCTATCCAGCAGAAAGTCCATCACGTAGTTTTATTGCATGTTTCATCTTGTCGGCAGGGCACCACTGACAAAGAGAGGTTTCTGGAATCATTATAGGCGTTAGAACCTCCTCGTGTGCAAACATTTCAGTAATCCTTGTATTTTGTAGGTTAATGCTTTGCTCAGCAACTCATATACCTTTTTCCGCCTGATTTACGGTTGGTATTTGCACATAAAAGTGGCCAATTGGAGGCAGAAACTTAACAATATAAATGTGTTCTCTTAATCTGCGCCACGAATCGGTATAACCTATTAAAGATAAATTGGGTCTAAATTGACCAAAAATAAGATTTATAAAAAACTGGCTTGGGAATACAAACCCGTAAACGTCAAAGCAACCGGCATGTACAACAAAAAACAAGCCTCTCAATGCCTGTTGAAGATATCATGCTCAAGATCAAGACGTCAAGCATAGAGTAGTTGACGAAGGGCCACGTTAGCACACACTTGAACAGTTATAAAATGGGAACGGAGTAGTGCATGAAGGTGTAGCAAACTATTTTCGACAATGGGCATATCTGAGAAACAGAATCATAGTTGTGAAAATGTTACATCCTCCAGTTTCCAGAGCCATCAAAGAGTTGGATGACTGCGTGAGGCAGCTGCGCTGTGGTAGAGGATCTATTAGCCGAATGGTGACAGCTTACATGTGCACACAAAACAAATTTTCTATAGTTCCTGAAGGAAGTAACCAGTAAGGAAGACGCGTTGAGTAGAAAGCCGCTTATCGTGCACATATATATGGAGTGTGTGTTCGTGATCGCATGAGCCGGATACCACAGCAGATGCAACTTGACACAGATGGGGGAGATCTCTACCAGCGAAAGTCCTTGCTGGGGTATTCGCCAACAACACTGTGCTCTCCGCCATGTCGTAGTTGATGTAAGCCAAACTACAGTGTTGCCAATAATAACAGTCAACACATCATGAAGATGTGAATATATTGTGAGGCGATAATTGACCTCGTCGTCAACAAATATCTTGCACATTTTAGTATCCATCCCATAGTGGAAGAATTGACGTCGAGTGACCTGACTTTACTTGACCTATAAACCTCCCGCCACGTGACACCGCTTGTACTTCGCCTCTCCCCTCTCTCTCCTCATCCCTTTCCCCTTCCTACCCACATATCCCCCATTCTCTCCCTTTTCCCACTTACCGCCTCCCCTCCTTCTACGGTGCTGCCTAACGGTTCGACCAACATGAGCAAGCCCTATTCCATCAACCTCATTAAGTGCTATTTCAATTCCATTGTATTTTACAGTGTCTAAGCATGATGATTTAAAGTATACGTTCTTCTCCACTCCCCGAAACCTCGAGCGCCGACCAAGGTGTTTGTTGGAGAATGAACATTTGATCGACCTCTCTCTCTCCACTCCTCGAAGCGACTGTTTGAATGTTTTAGAAACACGTGCAAACGATGTCTCTTTAAATACTTTTTATGCATCCTAGTACTTTGGAGTTAAAGATCGTTGCGAAATTTTACAGAATAATAATTAACACAGAATAATATAATATATCGTATCTTTACTGCTTCAGCAAAGCAAATGATGAAGTACAAAAGTTGCGGTAGAAATTAATTCATTACAAGCGATCAATTACCTGTATTAAAAATTGTTTTCCTATACGCCTCTTGCAATTCAAAAAGTGTGCTTCAGTTCGGCTGTAAGTTCATCTGCTTCACTAAAGAACTAGAGTCAAAATATGCTCCGTTTAAATACAGATTATGTGGGTTTCAAATCTGATAAGCGTTTACAGTCTTTAGGCGACTATCTAGAAATAGTACTAAATATTGTTTATTTAAAGAAGCATACATAACGTGATGAAATGTCTTTAGCGTTTGTTTTTATTGAAAACTGTAACCTACCTTTTTGATAGGCCGTGTGTTTCAGTTATTACAGCTTGAGCAGCGTAGGAAAAACGTATTGGAAAGTCCTAATTCAACTCAAGACCGCGCTTTTTCAGATATTCCACAATTATTTAGAGAAGAAGAGGTTCAAGTTGCCTTTTTATCGGCCCGGCCATATCATGGGAGGTGAAAAAAAGAAACCCGTGTGTTGGAAGCGTACAGTGAGTACGAAGGGGCAAAGTGGTTTCATCGCATTTTCTGCTGATAGGGCACTGACGAGCATCCCCTTTTTGTCACGTACGTGTTTGCCCCTGATCAGAGATGTTCATCACGCTAATGGTATTAATGATGTTATTTCAATTTAAAGAAAAATACGGAAAATCTTGGTGATCCCTCGTTCGCGCTAAACGAAGCGTTTTGAGCACACTGTTGTCGCGCCCTTCAAGACCGATGAAATAACCGCCCTGTGAAGGCCGCACGCGACTCGGTCTCCGCACCTCCTTCGACATCGGATAGGCCGCGGAAACCGTAAAAGCTTTACAACCTTGCCGAATTTTATATCGGAACTTATCGGATCGTGAAGTTGGACACACCTCACCCTCACCTGAGACCAGCGGCCATGCGGAGTTCGCTTTTTACGGGTGGCCTCGAGCAATTTTTGCAGCAGACCTGTTCGAGAGAGAAAAGGAAAGAGGGTGAAAGTAAAAGCAATATAATAAGAGCATATGTGGGCTTCTTTATATCCCAAAATTGTTTGGTGAGACTGCATAAAGCAAAAATGCTCGCGCGAATTTCCGATTGTGTTTTGCTGTACATTACAAAAAGGACATTTCGTGGTAGCAGAGATTAAAACTTTGCACATCAACGATGACTTCGTCATGAAAAAACAAGCAGTAAACGGCAAAAGAGAACACAGGACACCTCAAGCGCGATGGCGAGGGAGGTTTGTTATGTCTATCCCCGCTCGCGAGGACTGGGTTATGGTGCTGCGTGCGAGTCGTTATGGCCGCAGCTAACCGGGACTATCTTTGGAGGGCCGTCGGGCGAGAGGGGGCAGCCTGAAAGCACCCAAAGCGCGCCTATTTTGATGCATGTTTTTCTGCAGCCAAGCTCAGCACGAGACTACGTTGTAGGTGTCCTTTGACAAGCGCGTTTGCTTCTTCTAGGTGCGTATCGCGCATGCGTTATCAAGCTATCAATCCGGCCTATTTATCTCGTCCTCGTTACAGGTTGGCGTTTTCATTTACAGGTTGACGTTTTCAGTTTTATTTCGCAAAGTCGGCGCACCTTTATTCTACCTAAAAAATTACCGTTCGTTTTTGTGGGGAAATATTTATACATTTGAGAGAGTTTTAGAATAGCGTATAGACCCTCGCGTTAGCGCTGGGTGCGGTGCACGCAAGCCCTCAGCAAAATCAATGCGGAGGGAGTCAAACCAGTGCTTTTAGTACAGCGGAACGCAAGTGTCGCATGCGCATACGCAAGCCTTTTCACCGCCATCTACGTAGATGTGTCCATTTAGACAGCTACCATCAATCGAAGACCGGTGTTCGGTAACGCCAATCTGAGTCTCGCGCTCTCCCGCGTGCGTCGAGAGCAATGAAATGTGAACGCAGTGGAATGCTGGTTACGCGCGCAAAACTTGGTAGCGAGCATACGCATGTGAAGCTCGCAGCGTGGCGTACGCGTGGGGCATGCTCCGTGTGAGGGATGCAAAGCCAACGCCAACGTATACTATGTTTCATACTTAGCGTGCAACGCTGTCAAAGCTACTGGCGCGAGCGCGTAGTTTTATCTATGGCTTTGTTTGCGCGAGAACGCGTGCAAATAATCAACGAGATCAAGTCCCATGCTCGCGCCAGTAGCTTTGACAGCGTTGCACATTAAGTATGAAACGAGTATAGAGCGCTTGTGTTAGCTTTTATACGCAATAGACACATTGCTAAATTACCCAAGCCTCAAGAAGATGCAGGTAGTGGCGTTCCATGCGCCGCACGTGCTGGCCTCAGCATTAGTAACTTTTCTGAAGCAAAGGCCTAAACAAATTGCATCTTGCACGCGCGTTTGTCAACACTTTATTTTGGTTTTTTACTTCGAATATTTTATACGGGGAAGGCGTGCGTGTGTGGCGCGTGGAATCACCATTCCTGCATTATCCTTGATGCTTGGGTAATTTAGCAATATGTCTATACTAAATCTCTCTAAGCTTTACCATTTCATCGGTGATACGTACGCTTTCTCAATTCATACCAAGACCGTGCACTCTAAGAAAAAATGGAGGAAAAAGGTAGCAACGGCGCATTTTCCTCCCTTCTACTGACGCGCCCCCGAGCGAACACGAGAAGAACAGAGGAACAAGATGTTTTTTCCCTCTCCAGGCAGACGAGAGAAAGGTATCGCCCTCACGCCTTATCTTCTTTCGGTTTCGTTTTTCGAGCACGTCGCACACGTTGTTCGATAAATGTTGTCGAGTTGATTGAGCTTCAGCGGCAGTGAAGGCGGCCTGAAATTCCGTCTCCCAGTCCAAACTTGGAGAACATTTCGGTTGCATTGACGTTTTTACCAGTAATTTTGTCAAACGAGCAAACGAAGCCGGTAGAAACGACGAAGTTCCGGAGCAGTGCCAGCAGCGCTACGTACACTGGGCTAAGATGGCAATCTAGGAATTGGGAACCCATGCAGAACCACGCGGAACAATGTGTGGACGTTGACGACGTTATGGAAATCGCGGAAGCTGGTCCAAGACAGGCAGGTTTTGCTGCCGGGTGCCTGGGAGCCTTCTGTGCGGGGTTAGGTTCTGTTTTACGATGCCGGGTGCCAACCAGAAATCAACGTGGCTCTGTATTTCGCGTGTCAGCAACAGAGCAGCAACATCGCGATGGCAGTGCTGTGCGTTGTGAACAGAGGACTGAAATTATCGCCGATGTGACAGTGTGTTCGCGTATCAGTGGTGTCACAACAAGATGAAATGACGTAAGCTGCCGGGAATTGATGCCGCCGGTTGGGCCGTGATCGGAGGGGTCGGGTGTCGCTGGTTGACATTCCGCTTTACATTAAAGAGTTTCAGACCGTTTGAAGGATTAGGGTAGAAAGTCATGTTGTAAGGCTGGTCTGAACCGTAGCTCGTATCGTACAGTGGCCAGTAAGACTGTCGCCTGCGATGTCCTGTTGTCTCCACCCCGAGAGCGATTGCGCTCTGGGGAAAGGACTTAGCAGTATGGAAATCTGACGGAAAATAGGTATATCTACAGTCAGGATAAAACCGAGCAGGTGCACCACACGGACACATCCCCACTGTCAGTAGCACGTTAAGCGAAAACCATGAACGTGCAACCAACATCCGCCGCCGTTGGGATATCCTGAGCACATTCACGGTGTCCGTCCCTAGTGGCGTCGCTGTGGCGTCGCCCGTGACATTTTCGATCGCTGGATGCTTCTGAATCATGACAAACGAAGAGTCGCAAGAAGCAAGGCACTGAGAGACATTCTTGATTCGCACATTCAGCTACTTTAGGAGGTATGTCCCACGCATGGAACGGGTAGCCGACACTGAGCGTCTGCTGGTTGCTTCGCATTTAGTTTGTGCTTATTGATGGAGAAAAAACAAGACGACCAGCTTCCATCGAAAGCTCTATTTTGTCTGGCTAAAAACAGGTTATCTTCAAACGAAGAGCAGCATCTGCATAAGGTCCCCCTCCCATTTCCCCCGCACCCTTTCTCCCTCGTGAGCGAGAGCTGGCGGGCGTAATTGGGCGTCGAGAAAAGGTCATCTCTCTCTATATATATAATTCTGCCCCTTGAAACACATACACAGCAGTAAGGGACGGGGGAGCGTCTCCTCAATTTCCAACGCTCGTTGGGCCGCCCGAAAAGATAGCCAAGTGGCTTCCCCGACGCATATATCCTGAAGGGTCACGAGATCTATCCCACAAACCCGCTGGAACAACTTTGATGGTTGCTGTGGTTCACGGAAAGGATGTGGACAGACACCACAGTCATCTAAAAAACCTATGACGGGTCTCCTGCACCCTTTACAATTTCTTAAAGGGTGCGTCAGACCACTTACAAAAACCTTGAGGGACGTCTAAAACCACTGAAACATTTTTAAAACCTACACCCAAAAAAATCTCAGAAATCCTGGTCGGCTCCATAGATGGATTTTCAATCGGATATTCAGCATTTGTATCTCCTCAGCAGATAATTGTTGTGTCCTGTGAGAGGCCAACCTTCTGAAAACTTCATCGGTTCTTAGTCTCCAGCAGATAAATTTACATGTTCCGAGACGAAGAACCTTATTAAAACAATAACAGAAAAAAAGAGATATGAGAAATATAAAGATGCTCTCTAGGGGTGTAGTACAAAACATACCCTACAGCAGGAAAGGCAGCATCTGAACATTCTAGGCTGATAATTGGTGCTTCCTGTAAAAGGCGCACCTAACCAAAATTTCTGCGAGTGTTAATCTTAAAAGCTCAAATATTATATGTTCCAACACTAGAAACTGGTTTAAAAAAACCTCAGAAACAAAAATATAGCAGATATTAATATGCTCTCTCGGATTACTGTAAAACAGTAATCCGGGATTATTGTAAAACAATAATGCCTGATAGATAATAGGCAGGATTAGTATATTTTCAACTTATAACAGCGGCTTCCTGCGCGAGGCGGATCTGCCCAAAAAATCAGCGGGTCAAAAAATCTCGGATTCAAACAGTGGAAATCCGCTAGAAGTATTACCTTTGAATAAAGATATCGCTTCTTAGGAGTGCGTATTCTATCTCATAAAAGGTTTGCAGTGTCGTGGAAATCTAAGCCCGAAATCTCCGCTTGTGTAACAATTTTTCCTTCCCGATCACAAAACAATTTTAGGAGGAACTTCAAATGAATGTAACTCAATATTAAATTACAATCTGAGAAGGATCTCCGGTAATAAGCTAAATATTCTACATATAGGGTGTCCCAAGTCACCAGGCTCGATCTAAAAGGACCGTAAAAGCGACGCCTGCACGTAGCGATCTAAACGTTTCGTCAAAGGTGTATTTCACAAGTCGTTTTTCCTTGTCAACTTAAAAAGCGTGGCTTTCTTTCTGTAAACAAATAGGGCCAAGAAGCTTTTGCAGACTCCACGTCGGACGGCGATGCAGACGACCAAGTCCAGTAGCGGGTGGTTTGGCGCTCCCACCGATAGATGACGCTACCTCTGTATAGAGACTGCTCGCGACCACCGTGGTTTATTAAAATGAACAAAATATTTTTTGCAATGAACCTGAGGTTAAAAATAAATGCCGACAATAAAAGCAAAGCTTCAACAGAAAAAAAACGCGTCTGCATAACTACGGGGATTTTGCTGCGAAAGGATTAGGTCTGCGTGTAGTGTGCTTTCTTTTGCTGGTCGGCTACACCTTCGGACGCTGCTCCCGACGCCACCTAGTAATACGCGCGCCAAACACACTTCGCAACTCGACTCGGTCATCTGCGTCGCCGTCCGCCGTTAACCCTTTCAGGCTTTTTGGCCCTATGTCTCACAGAAAGGGAGCTACATTTCGTAATTTTACAGGAAAAATCCTACCTGTGAAATACAGCTTTAACGAAAAGTTTAGATCGCAACGTGCAGGCGTCGTTGTATTTTTTGCTTTTTTATTGTTCAGTTTAGATCAAGCCTGGTGACTTGGGACACCCTAAATAAAATGGTAGTACTTATTTTTGGTTTCTTTAAGTTTTATTGTTTTTCTTCTGGGGGCTAAACATCTGCGCTCATTTCTACCTTGTGGTCTTTGCAAATCTTAATTCATGTTCCAGGGAGTACGTATATTAGTCATTGTAGGGATACCGCGAATTGCCCCTCGTTTCGACATGACAGCTCGTCAAGTCTACCCGACTTGAGCTGTCCGTGAGGAGCGCCCCAACGCCTCATCCCTTTCTTTTGGCGGCACCGTCTAAGGGAATTGACTGGAACGGGCTGACATGGCCTCGTGGAAGCGAGCCGACTTGCAGTTAGTTCTCAGACTGCAGACATGTACAAGTTACTCAAAAAAAGTAATTAAGTTAAGTTACTGAGTATTGACCTCAAAAGTAATTTGAGTAAAGTAGAAATTACTCAAATAGAAAGTAATTGAGTAAATTACTAATTACCGTAAAAAAGTAGCGAATTACTTTTGAAGTTACTTTGAAGTTACTTTTATATGTTTTTGTTATGGTAAAAGAAAGTACATAGGTTTCGATCCGTTAGCGAAATTGTGCTAGCCAAATATGGATCGGATTGTTTTTTCAAAGAAATGCTTTAATAGCTGGTTCTGCTTCTGCGTGCCTAATTGTTTTGTACTTTCTTGTTTGTTTGGTCAATGATGTACTGCAAATATGTGATTTCTACTTTGAGGTTTAGCACTGCCCGAGCTTGATTTTTAGACAGCGTTTGCTTGTTTACAGTGTTGCGTAAAGTACATCTAAAAAGTACTTGAAGTAAAGTACAAAGTAAATTAGAGGTTATGTATTTCAAGTAAAGTAGTAAGTACACCGGGTGCAATGTACTTGAAGTAACGTACTATAAATACAATATATTTCAAGGTAAAGTACCAGTACTTTTAACAGAATCTTTCATGATGCCATTTCATTCCTTTTACAGTGTTTTTTTTTAACTGGTACGCATTGCTCCAGAGGTAATCGGAGGTGCATCAGTTTTTTACGGAAATGGCAGCGAATATTGTATAAAGTCAAGTCGCCACAGAGTAGTTGTTTTACTCTCGCTGACGAACTATTTAACACAATCACCTTATAAGGGACTTATTTGTGTCGGTCTTATAGCCGCCATTACCTCACTCAGAGAAATGACCAGATGACGTCTTGAAAGAGCGCGTTTTCACACGACGATACGCCATTTTTTTGTTTTCAAATTCGGGGAATGTACGTTGAAGTCGGGAGTTTTACTTTCCTCGGAAAGTACAAGTACATGTTTAGAGAATGTACTTCAAGTAAAGTACAAGGTTTCTAAACAGTAGTACTTTAAGTACCATGTACTTAAAGTACTTCCCAACACTGCTTGTTTATTATTTTTTATATAAAAACGTTGGGGGAATTATTAAGGTTTCTCGAACGATCTTCAAATCTTTGAAGATCTGCATATTCTATGTTTTGGGAGGAAAGGCAACGCAAAAAGGTCCCCTTTGCGTTGCCCTTTAGCACGCGATTCTTCGAGTACAGCACAAACTACGGGAGCACCAGATGAGCTTCAGAGCAGGTGCTGCATTTTGTTGCCTCCTTTGAGTGAGGATGCAGTGTGTGCACCTCCTGTAGTGGGCGAGAGTTTCTACGTTGGGGAGAAGCGGGAACCAGCCCTTTCTTCGAATGGGTCAAGTCTCCTTGAGCTTCGGGACACAAAAAAACGCCAGTCTTCGGCGCTAATCCCGCAGTTACTCGGCCTCTCTTGCGTCGTGCCTGTTCGCTCCCCGCGCTTCGTAGCAGTGTTGTTGCAGAGGGGGTGCTCGGGAAAATTTTGGGGGGTTTCGGACTCTCCAACCCATTTTCTTCCCCCCCCCCTTTCCTACGCCACATGCTTCCCCCTCTTTGCAAATATCAGCTGATCTTCCAACATCTTATCTCGTTTGTGCAGGAATGTTTGTTGATAGGCAAAACAACCACTAAAATTCGAAAGTAATTTGTAATTTGAGTAGAAGTTACTCAGAAAAAGTAATTAAAGTAAACTACTAATTACCGAAATAAAAATGTAATTGAAAGTTACTAAACTACTCAGAAAAGTAGTTAAACTACAGTAACTTGAGTAGAGTAGTTGAACTACGTACAAGTCTGTCTCAGAGACGGGTTGGAGGCGTCTTCGTGAGCTGGGACAGAAGGATCAGTGTTGTACGGAACGACGTTCCAAGGAACGGCGTTCCTGGAACGCGTTCCTTTTAGGAGGAACGAAGGAACGCCGCCGTTCCATTTTACATCGGTGGAACTGGAACGGGAACTCGTTACATTTTTACTGGAACGGAAAGAGTAACGGCGTTCCTTTTTTTTCGTTCAGTGGGGTAATTTTTATTTTATTTGTAACAGGGAAATTTTAAAAGTATAAAAACTATATCTTCACGAACATATTGTTTTTAACTTGTTAACTTTTTGGCTACTTATCTTAGGGCTTATTTTGTGTGGTCCTCGCTTGGTGACAGTCGGGTGCCAGATAGCTATGGACATTGATTATTTTTTGAGTGCCCGAGACTGCGGTACAAAAAGCAAACCTTATAGTCGCAAGAAAAGACACAGAAAGAGGGACGTTTCAAATTCAGCTACTTTCTTTGCCCCCCCCCCCCCTTTCCACGAATCCTCATACCCACAGAAATCTAAGGCCAACTAAAGACATTTCTCAACTTTCATAAAGAGACCTACAGTTACAACAAAATCACAGGCTACCAGACATCGAACGCACCCTTGTATCCTGAACATCGGTCACTTAAAAGATGCACAAAAATTAACCTTGATTCCTTCTCCCCTTGTCCCTCGCCTTCAAACCGAACAACGAATCCAACCTTCACGAAGAAGAACTGGTAGTTTCCAAGACTGACCTTCCAAAAGCCCTACCCTCTCCTTCACTTGCTCGTCTTGCGGACAGCAACATCGAGAAACAACTGTTGTTAAGTTTTAACAAGGGACTTTGTTAGATTGAAAAGTGTGAAATTGTAACGCTCGTGCCATGTGTGGTAGCAATACATTTGGCTCGTCTGAATCGTTCATCACAAATATGAATATGGTTAAAAGCTGACATTTTTAAACTTCAATATATCAGCAAATAACACCTCGATTCCGCTTGTTTTCTTCTTCTGGTGCCCTTCCATCACGGCATATAAATATGTATGTACCCATTTGATGGGATAGATAAAAAAAAAGCTTTGCTTGATCTAACTAAATATGGTAATCAGCAAAATACAAAAGTAACGTATATGTAACGATGCGTTCCATTTTTTAACTGTAACGGGAACGAGTTCCTTTTACACCGATGGAACTTGTAACGGGAACGCGTTCCAAAAATCAGAAGGAACGAGGAACGAGCTTTCGTTCCATTTTTTGAGGAACGTGTACAAACCACTGGAAAGGATGCTAGGGAGACCTTGGCCCTTGGCTGCGCGGAGAGGGTGCTGGCACTGGCGCCAATAGGACTCCTTAAAGGGACACTACAACGAAACTTCGGCGCTCATTTTTTGGTCTATATGTGTTCAAAGGAGCCGTATCACATCGAACATACCAATATCTTGTTAAAAAAGTCTCGAAAAGGAATTTTAAAACGAATTAAATGATTAGCAAAGAGCACCTGGTGGATGTCGCTAACGCCTCGCTTGTAATGCCCGTCTAGGAACCTTGACAGCTAGTGACGGTGAGTGTCTCGTCTCCGGCCACGACGAGAAAGAGGGGAACGAGGAACTCCCCTCTTCCCGAGAATGCCTTTTGTGTGTCGCAGAAGTCGCTATTGTCCCCCTACAAGATTATAGAAGATTAAGCCGTCACTCAAAATTCGTACAAAAGCAGCCGCTTCGGTGGCTGGAACGACTAGGCCATCCTCTCGACGTCAGCCTCGCCGTAGCTTTGCTCGTCTTGAGACGACCTACGTCACAATTGCGTTGGATGTCACGTGGTCTCTGCTGGGCCTTCTCCGAGCACTTGCCAGAGTGGGCCGTTTATAACGAAAAATGCAGCCATTAGGCTCAAAATACAAACGTGCGATTGTCATTTACGGATATTGTGGATCATTTTCAACCTATTTTTGAACACGACGGGAATATTTCAAATTTCGTTGAAGTATCCCTTTAAGTCAAGCGATGAACAATTAAAACCGGGACAAAACGACACATTTTCAGCTAGCAATCGACGAGTAAAATTGTCAGCAGCCGGCAGCTAGCTGACTGGAAAGGGGCGAGAAGAAGGGGATGTATATAAGGGTCTTGTGCAAGTCAGAGGGGGTTAATCTCGGATTTTTAAAAAATTCAACCTCAGTTTTCGTCAGCAGAGAGTTGAATGTGATTTGCGTGTGGTCATGGCGAACGACTCTATGATCTCCTGCCAAATCTGCTGGGAGGGCATGACAGCAGATTTGTCAGGGAGATCATAGAGTCATTCGCCATGACCACCGCAAATAACAACTTGTCGAACCCTATCTGCTCCTGTTGACGAGAACTTGAGGTTGAATTTAAGATCCGAGATTAGCCCCGCTCTCTGGACTTGCAACGTTCGCGTTTCTTATCTCCTCTTCACTCACAAATCTCGCTTACCTTTCCTCCTGGGTATAGTCGGCTGCTCCGCTGTTGGAAATTTTCACTCGTCCGTTGCTAGCTGAAAGATGCGTGGTTTTGTCCCAGTTTTAATTGTTTTATTCTTTCTTCATCCTTGACTTCAACCAACACGCTCTTCTCCCAAACATCGCTAATGTCCCTGATTGGACAGGCCCAGTGGCAGCGAGCTGGTTTTGAGGGCCTGTTGAGGAGGAACGAGTTGATTTGGAAATGGGTCCGCGGATAGGTACGTTTGTCTTCCGCGGTCCGAGGGCCGCGTAAGTTTGTCGTGCGCGACAAACGAGTTTGCCTGTACCGTGCGCGGTTGGGCACCTGGCGCCGAGGCGCATCATCGTTGTTTGAGACTGTCGCGAGCGACAGTACGCCGAAGCTCGACGTTTTCTTGTTTCGTGTCGTAAAAAGTTGTTCGTCATTTGTAAATATATTCATATTTACTCAACCATCGAGCCTTAGCATCACTGAGGTCACCGGAAACGAGCCACCCAGCAGCCGTTGCAGCACACCACGATTGAGGGAAACATTGCTGTCATATAATCTGAAACTTCTTAAAACAGGTGGGTCATTTTGCCAGTTTCTGGGTTTCCACAGAACAATAATATGCGGGGCTTTATTTATGAACAAAAATAGAAACGATTCGTTAGTTTACCTAAGCTCGGACGCTCATGCGACGGCCGACAGATGACGCAACTTTGCAGCTGCCGCTTGTCTTAGAACATTGGGGTTGCAATGGGTGTTTTTGGCGCCATCGGTTGTAATCTCTCTTGACCTTCGGCTGTGGGTAAGCATAACCCGCTGGAACTCTTCATGGCGAGTGTGTTCAATGTGATCCTGTTGTTTTAGAAGAAGTCGCGTGACTTTATATTTGACACTTTACAAGCACCTGTCTGATTTGGAACTCGATGACGTTTCGGGGCATGAGGTAAACGACGCGGCAGAAAATACGGTCAAGCACAGTGTGACTGGAACGGTCCATTTCCATTGCCATTTTTCGCTCCACATAAGAGAGATATCAGACAAACGGGTAATTGAAAAACCCGGCGAGCGTGGCTTGGGGCCGCCGCTCATTGCATCGCGGGGGCCCCGGCAGCGCTGATGCTCTGACGTGCACCACCGTTTTTTTTATGTTTTTTTTTAGAAATGTTTCCGGAAGAAATTGCTCGCAGCAGCTACATAATTCAGACAATTGAGTGCCGGGGAAGTGCCTTTTTGTCAGGATGCGCCTCGCTGGGCGCGGCGGAGCGCTCCGAAACGACAGCAGGCTTTCTGGCAACGCGTGCAGACTGCAGACTGTAGGCAATTCCGCTATGGGATTTATAGCTAGAAGTAATTCACAAGCATTATAGCCACTTTTTGTCGGATAGTGCCTGCTTGCTTTGTCTGAAAACAGTGTCCTTTCCTGACACCTGATCTTCGATATTTCGTTTCCTTTAATTTTGAAGCAGAAAACTTCGTATTAAATTGATCGCGAAAGTTTAAAAACTAACTATTTTTCGTATAGCGGAATGTATGTGTGCATCAAGATCATTTTATTTATTTGGCCTTCAACAAAACATCAGTAAGCGATTTGATACAAAAAAAACGCCGGCCAACACTTTCCAGGGGTTCATACAAAATACCGTAGACCAGAAATTGAGATCGTCCGATATAAGCTGTGCCTAGGCTTTGCGTCGTTCTTTATATCTTCTATTTACAAAAACACGAATGGCAGCAGCAACGCCGCGGTCACACAGTGGGAACAGGTACAGTGAAAGTTCTCTTCTACAGTCGTGGCTTTACTCAGACTTCAGTAGAATCTCGGCCTGAAAAGAAATCATATAAATGCCATAAATCTTGAGCTGGATTCACTGCCTTCACTGCACTTCTAAGCTGTCACCGGCTGTAGAATTTGTGTTCTATTATCTCTTTACTGACTTCAAACGTACACTCTAAAAGGAGAGTGCACACGGGTACACCCTGTCAAGCAGTCAACGGACTTCCCGTATCATATGACACCTTGGAGAGTCACGTGATCCCCCTCAATGGGGGACTTCAAGTAGTCCCCATTTTTGGTGGATCATTTGCACCTCCGTCGACTCCCCGGACTCATCTGGCGCCACTAAGTAAGGGTGTCGTTTTCTTCCCTAAGTTACAATTAGGGCTTCGAGTGATCCACCTTATTAGGGGTATTGCTTGAATCTATAACTCCCAGGTGGTCACTCGGGTCTTCTGGGTGTTTTTAACACCATTTTCAGCTATCTGGAGTTCACATTACATCTCCTATTATGGGCCGTATATAGCGCCCGTTACGACTCCCAGGAACTTTCATGATTCCCCAGTATAGTTGCTCACTTTAACACCATGGAAGTCACACAACCCCTATAAGTGAAGGATGTTTTTATCTCCTTGGGTTTCGGGTGACACACTCATATACAGTCCGAAAATTCCAGTGCGTCTACTTTCCCATAAAGCACTTGGAGAGTCAATTTCTGCAATCGACGCATGAAGCTTGGCGAATGACTTTGCTGTGAATATGTTTGGATAGGAAAAAAAAAAAAACAGACGGCACAGCGACATTCAGCAGGATCCTTCACTTACTTCCGTCATGCTCAGTATCGCTGTCCAGTCTAACTTTTTCAATCCAGACACAGCCCCGTCATTCACAAAGTTCCCTCCGAAGATTGCAGCGATTGAATCACCCAAGTGCTTTGCGGGAATGCAGACGTCCCAGGTTCCTTAGCGCGTAGGCGTGATCTTTGGATTGGCTTAGTGGACCAGGGGAGCTTTTCAAGTCATCACCTCATGCCCTCTGTATTCGCAGGTTTTGAACGAATAACGCACAAAGACAAGTATTGACAATTAAAGCCTTTAGTATAACATAATAACTGTGTACAAATAGAAAAGAAAAAACGGAACAAGTTGAATTGAAAATACAGCATATCAGATTCGCCATTTCATGTATGTTCTTGTGGCGCTCACAAGCCTGCTCCAAGATGCTTGCATCGCTGCAGGTGGTAACGGCATTGAGAACATGCTGAGGTTGGAACATGGGAAGAACTGTTTCACGCTCCAATGCAAGCGCGCTCTCAACGACGCTTCTCCTACAAGATACGCGGGCATTTTAATACATACTGTGGAGCACCTGAAAAAAAAAACATTTTAAAATATCTACTCAAAACATAGTAAGGGGAAAAGCTGGGCTAGTTTGTTCTGATACATCTTGGGAAAAGAATGGTCGGTTCGCCATTTTTTTCTCCTGTCATCTTCCTTCCTTTGTTCAGCTGGTTTCACCCAAGATGTATCAAAACATAGGTTCTCAGGGACCTTTAAGAAAACCATATTGCACGAACTGTTATTACTAAGATGTTCTAAAATATGGCATATGCTCAATATCAAATGGTCTTCATATCTTGGTGACTTGCACGATGTCTGCCACTTCAACAGACACCTGCATGTTCAACTGTCGCCTGCGCAGCAGCAAACCACAGCTCGACCTCATCAGTCGAACGAGCTTGGACCTATCCTTGAGCCTGTAATAAAGAAAATAAAAAATTATATTCAAATGTGCATGAAAAATGCTTACCGTGAGTGATTTTCAATTACTCGAGTCTGGATCTCTAGGTATATTCCTAAACTTCGTGCCTTCTTTGTGTGCCCATAAATAGCTTTGTAGCTTTCATAGTGGCAGACGCGTCTTATTCAACATAAATACGCAAATGGCTGGATCAAGTATCGACTTCCCCACAGCGTCAATGTACACTTCAACTCCTGAAATTAGGCGTTGTCGGTTCCTCGAGAAAAGTGAAGACTTATAATTGCAATTATTTTAGTAATTAAACGACCGTTAACGTTACACGTTGCTGGTCATAATATTCATAAAAAATGACTTGGTTGGTTTACTCAGTTTTCTTTTTGTCATATTGTTCATAAATTCATGCCTCCATATAAAATTTTTAGTGCCAGGTGAACAGTGTTCCCTTCCAACAATGTTTCACCGTCGCGTTTTTATGTCTAACGACATAATTTATGTCAAAAGTCAAATAATCCAAGAAATAAAAATATATTGACAAAAGTTATTGGTTATGCTTCAGTGTCACAGGTTTGGGAAGAAAAAGATAAATTCCTATGAAAATGAGTTTATATTTGGTTGGGCAGCATGATAAGTTTACGTCCCGGTCAACGGAAGCTCTGTGAAAAACTGGAAACGAGACGGAGTTTTTTTTATGTATATAAATATAAAAAATTACTTGACACGGCACTCAGAGAAGACAGAAACTATTTGCACAACTCTCCTTTCTACTGCAAAAAAAAAAAAGTTCTCTTTTAAAAAAAAAAAAAACGTTTTTGTTATTATTAACGCGCTACTCCAAATGTATGAAAACTGCAACACAAATCTGCACATCGGCGCTCAGAAGCTTCGCGTGTTACACATGCACAAACAATGCTAACAAAATACAAAAATAAAAGAATTAAAAAAATACAGTTTGGTTTATCAACCTGTTACTACAACTTTTGAGGTGGGGATGTGCGAAAAATACTGAAACATAAATAATCCCCTGTCCACTCCCGCGTGAGCACTGCGGACCTAAAGCCAATTGATGCAAAATGCATAGGAGTATCAGTCAAGAATAAATTTGGAAAAAATTCCCATTAGGACAAAAAAGGTGGTATCTAGCTACTGGCACCCAAGCGGACGGGCCCGGATTAGCGGCGTTCATTTGTAATTTAGTACTAAATTGCTTTTACCTTTTCCGCGTTTTTTTTTTCTTCATTTTCCTTTTTTTAGTTTCAGTTGCCTGGGGGTCTCCATGGGCCTTTTTTTCTTCCTTGTGGCTGGTCATCGAAAGCTTTCCGTTGTGGGCGTGGTTAGGTTGATATGTCTCCGCCTGAAAAAAACTCGTGGTAAAATTATTTTCACCCCCATCTCCTTTAGATTTAGGAGATTGTTAAAAAAAGGGATACTAGGTATATACAGGTATTTACATTATGTTCAGGGTTTACCGTGGTGAGTATGCGCCTTTGTTATGTGCCCGTGGTTTATTTATTTATTCACTTATTTTATTTATTGCATATACTATCAGTCTATGCAGGACTATAATAGGTGTGGGTTAATAAATAATACATAAAAACAACTATACAATACATCACCACTCAGCTATTACAACAATACCACAAAGTACAAATATTTAGCAACCGTGACACAAGAAAAACAATCCTAGAAATACAGTGAGTCATCAGTGTACATATCAATTCGAGCGCAAAACGAGGATAAGGAATGACAGGAAACCACCGCCTCCGGGAGTAGATTCCAATCGCTGATAGTCAATGGAAAAAATGAATACATAAAGCAGTCCTTCAGGCACCGGTACTGTTGTAGAGTATGACTGTGCTTATTTCTAGAGATCCTCGACTTATGCGGTGTCAAATAACTATCTTTGTCAACCAAAAGCAGATTATTCCATATCATAAACAAGAATTTCAGTCTTTTATTTTTTCGTCTATATTTTAGTAAGGGGAGATTTGCTTTGGAATACAGCTCAGTGGGGGAGTCCAGCCTGCGAAACCTGGAAAAAATAAAACGCAGAGCCAGCCGCTGCACCCTCTCCAGTTTTAGCACGTCACACTTTGCGTGAGGATCCCAAACTTCCCCGCGTACTCTAATAGTGGTCGCACTAGCGACTTATACGCTGTTAATTTGGTGTCACTCGAGCTTTCCTTCAAGGTTCGTCGCAGAAACCACAGTTTTGAGTTAGCTTTTTTAATGATGTTGTTGATGTGAGCCCCCCAACGAAGGTCATGAGATATTGTAACACCTAGGTAGTTGTATTCTAAAACACGGGTCAGTGGTTCATTGTCTATACTATACTGAAAATTTAAGGCCTTTATTTTGTGAGTAATAGTCATAAACACAGTCTTTGAATTATTTAGTGACATTTGCCACTTCTTGCACCAGTCACCAATCTGAGCCTAGAAATCTGTTGATATTAAGTTGGTCCGAATCAGTTTTTACTTCGGTAAAAAGGATGCAATCGTCAGCGAACAACCTGGCATGTACGGTTAAGTTGGAAACCAAGTCATTAATAAACATCAAGAAGAACAAGGGCCCAAGCACGGACCCCTGTGGGACCCCCGATCTGACTTCGCACATATTCGACCTTCTACCTTTTATGTCTACGAATTGCGTTCTCCCACTTAAAAACGATTTAATCCATTTAGTGAGCTTAGGGTTCTTAAGCATCAGTTGTAGTTTCGTTAGCAACTTCCTATGGTTGACCTTATCGAACGCCTTTTGAAAATCGAGAAAAATGATGTCCACCTGTCCCCTTCGATTCAAAACTTCTGCGAAATTGTGAACCACTTCTACAAGCTGCGTCGTGGTTGATAAGCCTCGCCGGAACCCGTGTTGTTTGTCGTCCAGCAATCGGTGTTCTGATAAAAAAGGACGTATATGTGCAGCAACTATGTGTTCCAAAAGTTTCCCACAAGTTGATGTCAATGATATTGGTCTGTACTTGGCTACTGAAGATGCAGCACCAGATTTTAATATCGGAATAACTTTCGTCCGTTTCCATTCAGATGGTACTATCCCCTGACGAAGTGACATTTGGAAGATTCTCAAAAGGTAGTTACTAATCGATTCTTCATATCTTCGTAAGAATTCGTTAGGAACTTCATCAGGCCCTGGAGATTTAGTAGTATCAAGATTCAATAACAAATTAAAAATGCCCTCTCTTGTTATTATGCAATCAGCAATGGGAGGCACCTTCTCCAGTAAAGGAAACGTTGGTGAATTTCCGTTATCACTAGAAAACACACTGGAAAAGTATTCATTAAAACAATTAGCAATATCGGTTTCGTTCTGCATCGAATGGCCTTCGATATCAAGTATTTCAACACTGTTTTTTCGGGGTGAAAGTTGCCTATAACATTTACCAGGGGACGAAGTCATAAAATGTTCCATTGTTTTGTTATAATATGTGTCTTCAGCATTTTTAATCATTGATTTGAGATTTCTGCTGAGTAGCCATAAGCTATCACGTTTGCGAGGATCCGGTGTTTTTTCTTTTGAGCATGACATCGTGAGATCTTTCGTTTCTGCTGAATAATCTCTCTGTTAATCCATGGATTGTGTTCAGCTTTCTTTTTGTTCTGGTAGGGACGTACTTATCAAGGCACTCTACAACTAGTTTCGTAAAGAAATGCCACAGGTGATCAATGTGCGATGTGCGTCTTTCACTCAAAACCTTAAACTCGTCGGAGGCCAATTCTAGTTTATCGAGCACACCCTCATCATCCGCTCGACTGAAGTCTTTGTACGTAACGACCGTACGTTCTCTAAACGGGTGAGTTTTAATTGGGAGAGACGCACCATGGAATGATCAGAGATTCCGGGCATTACCTTGCAGCTGTATGAAGTTCGCAACAAAGAGTCGCTGACAAAAAGCAAGTCTAATATTGAACTCGATTGACCTTGAATCCGTGTAAAGTCCTCAACAAGCTGCGTAAGGTTATTATAAAAAATAAGGTCCAAGAATGAAGTCGAGATTGCGGATTCCCCGTGTGCCGATACAAAGCCATTCCAATCAATGTCACCGAAATTGAAGTCCCCACCAAAAATAGCTCTCTTGGAGTGAACCGCAAGTTTAGCAAACGTTTCCCCCAACTCCCTCACAAACTCTATTCCCATACCAGGTGGTCTGTATATCACCCCAAGAATTACTTCGGCCCTACCTACTTTAATTTTGCACCATTTGTCCTCTATATTAGAAGTACCTTGAATGTCAGTACAAACCAAAGTATCCTTGATAATAATAGCCACCCCACCACCCCTAGTCGTTCGATCATTCCGAAAAATCTTGTATCCCGGAGGAATGACTTCGCAATCAAGAACGAAAGGAGTCAACCACGTCTCGGTTATCATTACAACATCAGGATCATGCTCTATCAAAATGTGCTCAAGATCGACAATTTTATTCATAATGCTTCGTGCGTTCATGTTGATAACTGTCAGGTCGTTGTTGCAAGCAGGGTGACTCTGTCATTCGGCTTCGAGACGTTCGAATCTTTGCGGGGCTATTTCCTCCCTTTCGTTGCTATCTTCGTTCCAACGATATAGCGTGTCCCCAATTTTTAGCTTATCAAACGACGTCGTCACTTTTTCTTCTTCGCTTTATTTGCTCTGGCACTGTTCCATAGTTTATTTCGCAAGCCTCGAACATGGGCAGAAAAATCCTGGTTTATGAACATAGCTGTGCCCCTAAGTTTCCGCGAATTTCGAAGTATGTCATTCCTCTCCTTCAAGTCACGAAACTTAAGAATGAGAGGCCTGACCTTCTCCGGATAATTCCTTCCAAGCCTGTGAACCCCCTCAACACTCTTTACCTCAACTCTCAATTTGACTTCAAAAATGTCTTTAACTACAGTATGTGTATCAATGCACATACTGTGCATTGATAATTGTGTATCACTGCACAATTGCTCGATTAGCCTTGGCTTATGGTATACCAGCTTGCTTTGGGATGGCGTGTCTTATGGGAGAGAGACCTGTGATCTCCCCTGTTTTTTTTCATTTTTTTTTCGTTGCTTTTTTTAAAATATTTTTCTCTTTTTAGTGCATTACCCCCCAGCAGGACAAGCAGGTGCTTTGATGTGAGGTGTTTTGTACAGGGGTATGTTTTGAGGAACCTGAGTGAAAGGCACGACGGGGCTCGGAGCCGTGACCTTCTGGTCATTGACCGCTGTTGATTTGGTGGTGTCGTTTAGTCCCTGTGGTAAAAGTCGATTTAGTTGTGTGCGAGTGTGTGGTTAATGTACATGCATTAGTGTAGTGTGTAAATAATGTACAGTGTTCTCCACAGGTATAAATGTCCTCTGGGGATTTGTTATGCTTTAAAAAGTAATAAGGAAATCTACCGTGGTTTGTTAGTATTTGTGTTGTATAGTATGTGGACGGGACGTGATCAGGGATGTTGTGTATGGATGGTGCCCAAGTGAATAATGGGGAGTCTGTACAGTGTTTAGCCCAATGTTTGTTCCATTCAGTCTAATTTAGTTTCCGTATGTTTTTTCTAATGTAGTGATTGGTGAGTTTGTGCGGGATGAGTGTTCCTGAGTTGCGGGCTTCATTTGCGAATTTGTCTGCTATGTTATTTTCTAGGATGTTTGTGTGGCTGCGAATGTGTACTAGATATATCGTGTGGGAGGTAGAAAGTTGCTGGAGAAGGAATTTAATGGTAAGTACTGTTGGATGTGTACTGTATGGGTTAGCGATGGCCTGAAGTGAGGAATAACTGTCTGAATATAGTGTGGAAGTGAAAGTTTGTGGCAGTTCAAGTACTTTTAGGAGTGCGCGGTGAATGGCCGTGAGCTCGGCATCATAGATCGTAGTGTGACAGGGGAGTTTAAATTTACTAAAGTATGTGATGTTATTGTGTTTATCTATTATGACATATGCCAAGCCCACGGTGTCCTGGTATACTGAGCCGTCTGTGAAGACAAAATGTGATGTGGTGCGAGGGGATGCTGTTGTAAAGGGAAGTGGGGTAAGAGACCTGGGTGAATGTTCCAAATAAGTGTATCGTGTTGTAGATAAGATGGTTTGTAATCCGTGTTATCATAGGTGAAATCTGTACGGAGTTGGAAGGATGAAATAAGGTGATTTCTCGGTTAGGTGTATACTGAATGGGCAGGACGTTGGTGAGGACTCGGATGCTATTGTTACTAACAGTGTGGAAGGCTTTGCACATTTTTAAGAGAGGAATTTGTTGGATTGATGTCAGTTTACGTGAGAGGTGTATGTTGTTTTCTGTTTGCCAATAGATTCGGACGCCATAAGCTATTATGCGCTCAAACGAGCGGGTGTAGAGATCTCAGAAGTGTGTCGGTGTGATTCCCCAGTTTCTGTCTGAAAACGTGGATAGTGTGATTGTGTGTTTGTAAATTATGTTGCGGAGATGATCTGCGTGTGGAAGGAAGGAAAATTTTGAATCAAATGTGACGCCTAATATTTTTAGTTCTTTTGAGAGTGTTAAGCTTTGATTTCCAATTTTGATTGTCGGGTGTCTTTAAAGATAATGTATTCCAATGAGGATAAAGGTACATTCAGCTGGATTGAAGTTTATATGATGTTGTTTACCCCAGTCGTTTATAATACTAAGTGTTGTGTTCGCTGTTGTTTCTAGGTGTAGGCGTGTGTCTCCTGTAATGATTAGTGTAATGTCGTCTGCCTATGCTTGGACGTGGGTGTTGGGGGAAGGGAGCTAGGTCAAGGAGCGAGGAGATTAGTACATGCCATAAGAGGGGGCATAGTGGGGAGCCCAGCCGGCTACCCACTGGGGTATGCAGGGTAACGGACTGTGATAGAAGGGGGTAGGTGATCATGCGGTTAGTCAAGATGACTTAGAGGAGCAAGTAGAGGTTGCGTGACAAGAGATGTTGTTTGAAGTAGTCGAGTACGAGAGGAATCCATATGGTGTTAAACGCGTTTAAAATATCGAGCGATATAAGTATGATAATTAAAATATGGCAACCAACCAAGTCCAGAACATATAGGAGCCCTACGTTTCAAACCGACTTGGTTCTTCTTCAGGGGACGACTGTGGCCGTTGAGGAGCGGCATTTTTCGGTCTTCTTTTTCTTCTTTCAGGGATGTGGCGCATTTCTCGATCTTCTTCTTTCACGGATATGGCGAAGCCCATTCACATACACTGTTGGTAAAGCACCAAGGCACATATTTATGTTGCCTGGCGTCGTTTGAATGTGCCAGGATTCGATGAAAAGCCTATGTCGGTTTTAGTCTCAGCGTTGATAATGCTGGTGTTGTTGAAATCAATGCAGTAGTCTTTGACTTCGCAGTGCTCAGCGACTGCGCTGTGCTCGTGGTCGAGCTTGCGAACGTCGTTTTTGTGTTTGCGTAGTCTTTCATTAAAATTCTTTGTCTCGCCGATGTAAGTGGCTGGACAATCTGCACAAGGGAACTTATAAACCACGCCCTGCGTTTTTTCTTTCGGAGGGCGATATTTTGGGTGGAGCATGGGTAACTCAAGCGTGTACATCGGCTCGTGGGCCACGCTGATTCCTTCGTTGGCTAGCACACGTGCAAGCGCCTCGCTTGTTCTTTTGATGTAGGTACGCAGATGCGTGAGGTTGAGCGTGGCTACGTACATGCATGTGGTTGTTGGAGTCTATGATCTCGAGCTTGACGACGGGCAACGCGTTGGATAAAGGTGCTCGTGTATCCGTTCTTTTTGAAATCAGCACAGACGGTGTTTTCCTCCTTTCTTCTGTCAGCCTCAGACGAGCATATAGTCTTCGCCCTAGACAGCAGTGTCCTAACCACCGATGTTTGGTGGCAGGCTGGGTGATTGGAATCAAACTGGAGATAACGTCCAGTATGCGTAAGCGTCCTGTAGACTGAAAACTTCAACTCTTCCTTTTCTCTTCTCACGAACACGTCGAGAAAGGCAAGGAATTATCTTTTCAAGTTCCGCTGTGAATTGAATAGCCGGTTCGATGGAGTTGAGGTGTGAGAGGAATCTGTCCTCTTCAGATCTTTGAAGGATGCAGAAGCAGTCGTCTACATACCGCACAAATATTTTGGGCGCAGTGGCGAATAACTACAGGGCCTCTTCCTCAATGGCTTCCATGCACAGGTTAGTCGTGGTAACGGAGACGGATGCGCCCATGGCGGTTCCGCTGGCCTGTTTAAAATACTCTCCCTTGACGCTAAAGTAGGTGTTAATAAGACAGAACTCAAGGAGGCGGCACAGTTCTTCCACACTAAGGGCGGTCCTGTTGTGCAGGTCTTTGTCTTTTTCGAGAGCCTTCCTGGCAGCGGTAACTGCCAGGGAACCGGCACACTTGTGAACAGTGAGATTACGTCGAAAGAGACTAAGCTTTCCTCAGCGCTCACCTTCAATTTCGAGATGCGCTCCACGAAGTCGCTGGAGTTGCTGATATAAGTCGTCGTTTTCCCACGAGAGGAGAGAGGGTGTGGTGAAGACAGTTCAACACGGCTCGAAGTGGTGAGGTTCGAAAGTCCACAATGGGCCGGAGAGCAAGGCTAGGCTTGCTCTTCGGATCTTGGGAAGGCCGTAGAAACCCGGCGCAGATCCATTCCTACAAAAGAAGTGCAGGTGGAGGCTCCTCAAGTCTGGATGTCTTTTGAAAATTTCAGTTAGGATCTTGCTTCAGCGTTGCCTGGATTCGCGGTGTCGGATCCTTTTTTAGTTTTCATAAGCAGAGGTGTCAAGCAGGTCTTGGATCTTCTGGTCGTAGACATCGTGGTGGAGGACAACGCTCGAATTGCCCTTATCTGCTGGAAGAACCGCGATGTTTTTATCATCGTGAAGCGCCCGGAGCGCACTTTCTTCTTCTCTTGGGAGGTTGTGTCGTTGATGCTGCGGGATGTTTGATAAGATACCGACAACATTTTGTCTTACCGGCTCACGATCGCTAGGATTCAGGTGCGCAATGCTGTCCTCCAGGGCTGCGACCATTTTCGGCAGAGGCGGTCTCGTGGTAGTCACGTTGAATCCGTGGCCTTTAGCAAAAACCTTGGTCTCGCAAGGAGAGAGTTTCCTGGACGAGAGGTTTATGACAAACCTGGTGGTATCGGTTTCGTGTCTTGTTTTTTGCTTTTCTCACTCCATCAGCCTCGAGAATTTCTTCACTCTGAGAAGCTCTTTGTTTTTCCGCAGAGATGGAGGCAATGCTCTCGGCAAAAGAGTGTAATTGAGGGAGCATAGCTGGCATGCAGTGTTCTAGTTGCCTGCGTATGAAATACAGATTCAGTTCCGTTTTCTTTATGGTGGTCTGGCACTGGAGAATGCGCGCTTTGACCAAAACGGTGCTCGGCTTGCTCAGAAGATCTTGTGTTCATCTGGCGTATGAACGAGCCGTTTAAGACGAAGGCTTGGGGGACCAGGTGGTGGTCCCGGCAGGCTTTTGTAAAGTCGAGGTGTGCTTTGAACGTGGATATACTTCGAGTGGCATTCACATACATTTTGTTAGTTGTACGGTCTCCTCTCCATGGTCATCGCGTAGAGACTTGAAACTTAACATTAAAAAAATCTCTCTGGTTGGGAAACACAATATTGTATTTCCCAACCAGCAGTGGCGCCTGAATAATACATGTAAGTTGTCCTCCCCTGGGCAGGACGATCAGTCTATCAGCAGCCTCTCTCCTCCCTCCAGCTGTCGGAAGAAGAGAGGGCATACCTCCACTACAACAGTCTGGGTGCCATAGTTGTTTGGAAACATTTTTATAATTGTCACTTCTTCTGGTGTGCCTTCAGAAAAGTTTTGTCTGAGAATGGCAGCTTTCAATTCATATCCTGAGAGAGGAGAAGCTTACTCCTCTTATATTGAGTTGGGGGTTACGACGGTATGGCCTCTTTGCTTCAAGGTTAGCATTAAGTTCCGGCTTGCTGTTGATAGTTTTTTTTTTCAAATTCTTAATACCATCAAGTGATTTGCTGAGCACAAGTGCGCCTCCCTTCATTCGGCACACCTCCGGAGCCTGCAGACAGATGTCCGTAGGGGTGAATGCGGAGCGCAGAACCTGCGCCACCTGCCTGTGCTCCTCATTTTTCTTAGGTTTGGCGGGGTACACTAGCAGAGTGCCTTTGGTAGGGGGGTTCTCGTTTTCATTGGATCTAGTTTTTATTGCGCTCAACGGCTCGGGCTGTTCCTCGGAATTGTGAGCCCTTGAGGAGCTGCGTTTCTCATGCCTTTCTTAGCCATGGATGCATAACTAGTGTGGGTGGGCGAATTTGTGGGGGTCTCTCCGCGAGCATTCCCCTCAGGAAGGCATTCTCTTCTAGCAGCTGCGTGGCCACGTTGGTTATAGCCTGGAAGCTGTCCGCCATCGCGTCGCGGTAGTGGGTGTCCATTGGAGCCCCCACGGCCGAGATGGCCTGTAAACAAATGCGCTTGGCTAACCCCATCTGCTCACGGAGAGACGCCTCCTGGGGGTTTGGTCTGATGGTTTTGTCGTTCCGGCTTTGTCCTCTCCAAGAGTCGGTTGTGTTTTTGTGTTATCGGTGTTCTGGCTCTTCTGACATCTTCTTGGTGCGCTTCTCGGGGGCGCCGGATGTGCGCCGCTACTAGCCCCCGAGTTGACCTCCTCAGTTGTTGAAATCGGGTTGAGTTGTTTGAGTGGAAGCCCTTATTTTAACGGTAATTTTCGATCTCTCCAAGGTCATTTCTACGTCATTTAGATCAGGAAGAGTCTCCCTCCGCCTCCCTCGCTGTCTCCGGATCTTGAAGCCAAGCTGGATTCAGATTCCGACAACGAGTCGGCCGACAGATTTGTGCCTGCACCCGCTCTCCTCATGTCCCACCGTGCCACCCCGCGGTACGATCAGGGGAACGGGGAGGGGGGAGGAGGTTTCGGTATTTCCCGGTATGTCTCGGCTCTGAAAACGAGTTTAATGGATAGAAAATAAAATTTCCGAACACGAAAATCTTGATTTTATTCCTCTATCTTCTACAGTTGATTGTCTAGAATTTTTTGAAAATTGAACTTTTTGAGTTTCAAGTTTGCCGCGTAGAGGGCGGAGGGGGTCTGCGTTCGTTAAAAAGAGCAATTGCCCCCAGAAAATCATACATACACATACTCGAATGCTCTTACCCGCTAGGCCTGCCTGTGGGAGGGTAATATGGCGGGCCTGTGCTAACTACGTGGCGGCCATCTTTAATGTACTATGAAGGGCAATATGGCGGTTCCTGATTCAAAATTTTCGAGGACGATATCTCCCCAACGCGTCAACCTTTCGTAACATAAATCGGCGGTCGGATAGATGCTTATTAGATCTACCTTCAGTTAAAATTTAGTAAGCCACGATTGAGTAGAAAAACGTTATGCACTGTGAAAGGTGGCCCATGTATTTTCTATGAGGCCAACTCGGCCGAGTTTTGCAGTTCCGAACTAAAGGTTTGCAATGCCGATTGATAAACAACCTGGGTTTCCCCGTTTGTTCGCGATGCTTCCTGTACGCTTTACAGGTTTTAAAAGATTTAATATATACAGAAATGGGCGAAAAATCGCAGAGCTCACTCACCAGTGGTGCAGGGTTGCCAGCAGCCCAACCTGTTACTACAATGCAGAAACAAGTGCACTGGAAAAATAGACACTAGCGACAAAATAAACTATCGCAGCCGTATTCACCAGTCGTGACTCACTTGCGCTGTTTTAAAGTTAGTATCGCGTCTACGTAGTCGCGAAGTAAGAGAAAAAATCGGTGACTAAGTATCGACTAGTTTTGCGCTATTCACGAGCGCGAAGCGAGCGGTTGACTATCTAGTCAAAGCTAACAAGCGGAAGCGACGTAAAACGATAGTTCACACATACGCATACTTAAACGCCACTGCGTAAATGGGTACTGTATCGTATAAAAACTAATATTTAAATGTTTACCAGGAAAAAAAAGTTGCAATGAGAGACTAATTGTCCGAGAGAGAGTTTTACAAAGGAAAATATAAAAACAACGCAAAGGAGAAACACGGAAGCCGCATTGTTAGCGACATAAACAAATATGGAAGTGCCCGTAAATGCTTTTTTTTCGTCGTCCAGCACCTCTGCTGAGATCTCTTTAGCAGTATCTCTTACCGCTGAACATGGCTATTTACAGAATATTTGCTCCTCCAATTCTTTCTAGAAGTGTCCCCCAGCGTTCCGAGACAGTAAGTGCTTCGTTAGCGCTGGTGGTCAACGGTGATACGAGTCGGGCATGGCGCGGAGCCGCTAGTCACCCGCTAAACACCGGATAAACTAGCCCTACCCCATGACTAAGATTTGTTAGTCGACTTCCTAGTCGCGCGGGGCGACTAGGTCCTAAACACGACCGGTGAATACCAAGTACTCACTTAGCGGCGACTATCGCTCGCCACGTGATTATTGAAGTCGATGACGTCACTAGTCAGTGGTTAAACAGGCGCTACTCGCGCCTGGTGAATACGGGTGTAGAAGTGAGACGGAGGAACGAACCTGGGTGCCAGCGATATTAGGGGACGCCGGCTTTTTGCGTCGCCGCTTAGAACGGGGAAGTTTATGCGTGTTGCCCAATCGTTGTTTCATTCTTACCTTTACGACCGGAAGCAGTGTGTAGCAATAGATAATAACATTGCAACTTCCAAAGTAATTACTGCCGGTGTTCCACAAGTACGTGTTTTAGGACCGTGCCTTTTCAATGTGTATATTAATGATGTTGTTCAGCAGGATAGCACCGCAGCCTACGTAATCTATGCGGATGACATGAGCCTGTTTATTTCCGGATGGAATACAAACGAAATAATTTTAAAAGTTGAAAGGGAACTTTTGAAACTGTGGCACCGGTCCAATGAGAACGGTTAAAAAATAAATACAAATAAATCTAAGGCTATTTTATTTAAAACTACACATAAGCAGACACAAATAATACTCGATTTATTACTCGGTGACACTTCTATTAAAATAGTTGACAGACGCAGGACCTTTGGAGTTGCATTTTCTGCCAATATGACATGGACAGATCACATTGGAGCTTTAGCTAAGTCCTTATCATCGGCGACAGGAGCCTTGTCACAATGTCAACACATCCTTCCATATAATGCAAAACTTCAAATTTATCATGCCCTATTCACTTCACATATAAATTACTGCACGCTCGTGGTATGTTTCCTGCTGTGGCCACAGCGAGGAAACATACGCACTATCCTTGTTCTTCAAAAAGAAAGCGATTCAATATATTGCTAATGTGCCACGCTTACCATCAACCGCACAATTGTACACACATTATGGTATAATAACCGTAAAACATATTTATGAATTTCGTTTATTGCATTATTTATTCTTGTCAAATGAAAGTTTCAGATCATTTTTAAAAAGCACATCTGACCTATCGAAACAAATAAGTGACCCTTGCACCCGCGGCTGTGACAGGTAGTCAGTGCCGCGCCGGCGCACTGAATACTTTTCGCAGTCGCTGACATGTAACTTACCTTTTATTTTAAACAAGTATCTGAAACAAAATATTTACTGTGATACATTTACCAGTAAAAAATGCGAGAATTTGTTGTAAACATTAGATGATAATGCATTAGTCTCTATCTTGTATATGGGAAAGTTTTGGTGTTTAAGCTTTTACTGTAATTTTTGCTACAAAACAAGCCATCTGGGAAAATGTTAACTATGTCATTTATAATTCCATCTACTGTTGATAATCTTTAAATAGGGTTTGACATGTGCCATATAGAATTGTATACATTCACACGGTGTTTATGTGGTTCGGCCCGCGTACGTCACATTGTAGTGGTAGGAGGGACGATGGGAGGTGCATACTGAGGATTCCCATACTTCGTCGCGCGCGCGCGCGGGCTTGGGATTTCGCCAAGGGGTCTATACGGGTTACAGGGAGTTGTAAACGGCTTTCATTTTTTCTAAGCGTTATTTTATTTTGCTATAGAAGAAGGCTGTAATATGTATCTGGGTGGTGATTGTAATATGAATATGCTCGAAGATTCCCACATTTACAGATTACTTTGCGAGTTTATTGACGTCAAATAATTTCAGTAATGTCATAATTCCTCCAATTCCCGTTTCATGCTGAACGTGAACACTGATCGATCTATTTATAACCAATAACTGTGAAGACTACGTTAGTACTTGTGTACCTGGCTGATGGGTTAAGCGATAGTCACCCTATAGTTATGTTCATTAATAACAATGTACCATGCAAGAGGGCTACTGAACCTTTCAATAAGGGCCCAAAATATTAGCGCTAGAACACTGGAAAAGTTTAAAGAAAAATCAGGGCTATCCACTGGAGTCACGTGTTGGGGAAACCTATGTTGATGATTGCTATAACGTCTTTTTAGACCTGATAAAGGAAGCGTACTATTCTTCGTTTCCAGTACAAGAAAATGTTACTGTAATAAGAAGTGCAAGAAACCATAGGTCCCTAAACGACTTTTAAGACTTAATGAAAAAATTCTTTATGGCAACGTTTTTGGGACACAGATAAATAAATGTTGCAAGAATTAAATATATATATATAAACATTATCAATAAAGAATGAAACGAGCTAAACACCGCTAGTATGCAGATTCATTCGACATTACCTGTTTAAAGCAACCCGAAGTCGTGTGGAAACATTCGCAGTTTTTAATACGGAATGCAACCCAAGATAGAGCAGCGGCTAGTAAAAATACAGACGATAGAACTATTCCTGGTTTAGAACTTGCGAATATGTTCAATGATTATTTTATGAGTGTGTGAAAAGTACGTTTAATAGTTATGCAAGAAATAATATAACCAGAATAAACGAAACAAAGTTTTAGACCCATGTGATGCCAAAGAATTACTACTATGCTTTCATGAATATAAAAAAGAAGAAAACAGTCGTAGCCATACCATGACTGTGGGGACCCTCAAATCGGCCCGATGTGATTTGTAGTTCACTTGCTATTACCATGTAGAACTCATCTGTACAATATTATATTGCCGTCTGCTATATTTCCTAGAACGGTGCAAATTGTGAAAGTATCCGTAGTGTGTGAAGGTGGTGATCGTCAATGGCAAAGTAACTATCGACTAACATCTTTATCCTTCCTGTCTTTTCGCAACCGATTGAAAACATTGTGCATTCTCGACTTCTACATTTTTTTAAGTACTCACTACTGACAGATATTAAGTTCGGATTCAGGAGACGTAGATCTAAACAAAATTGCGTTATTAATACAGAAAAAAAAATTATGCAAAAATTTTGGAGGAAATATTGTTAACGTTAGGTATATTTATAGACTTTAGCAAAGCTTTCGATAGGATAAATCCCCAAATTCTTCGGAAATAAAAATAGAACGTTATGGCATGCGATGTATCTCATAATCGTTCATAAAGTCTTATTTACAATACTGATACCAATATGTTCAAATTATAAATTATGTATCTACTACTGAAAGAACTTACTCTGGGGTTCCTCAGAGTAGTGTTCTAGGGCCTCTATAGTTTCTCGTATGCGTGAATCATATAGTAAGCCTAAAAAATTCGCATACATTTATTATATACGCAGACGATACTAGAATATATTTTCTACTTCCCAAGAAGACCTATTTACCTCTATAGCAAACGTCTTCTTAGATAAATTTAAGACATATATAAATATTAAGTATCTTATTCACGATAACGCTAAAACTAAGGCAGTCCTATTTCAATGTCCAGCATCATGTGTTCAAATATAACGTGATTTGTATTTTGGGCCATGCACAATAGAATGTGGTGACACCATTAAGACTGTCGGTGTCATATTTTCTAGTCATATGTTATGGAATAATCATGTAACATACATTCATACAAGAACGTTGTGAAGTTGTCGGGTTAACGAATAAACATAGGCATATGTTTCCAGTAATCATCCAAATAGTAATTCACAATTCCCTTTTTCATCTCCATAATCTGCTATTCCCATTTAGTAGGGGAACAACTACTAAGAGCAATTAGGACAAATGACGTCTTTAACAGAAAAAAGCTGTTAGAATAATTCAATATGTACTCAGTGATTATCACCCTCTTTTTCCGTTTGAAAAACATAAAATTATCTATATATCAAATGTGTACACGTCTAGATCGATTTTAAATTACCAACAATGTGTAAAAAATATTAGCATAATTTTAGACCTCGCTAAACTAGAAAAAAAGGTTCATATACCCATCGCGTCATGTGCCTCCCTGGCGTGTTAGTGCATTTAGAACAAATTTCGGCAATAATAGATACCATTACCAAATACCGCTTTAAATAAACTTGTTATTTTCTAGCGACATTGATATTCTGTAAACAATCGTACCATATAAGAAGTTTTGTAACACAAAATTATTCTTTACGTTTTTGATAGCTATAAATGTGTGTACTTTGGTGTATGTATATCTTTTTTGTGAGAGTTATATACCGTGCTTTTATTTGTTTATTTTTTCCTTCATATGTCAGTGCCGCTGCAGCCTTGTATTGGGGCGCTGGGACTCGTCAAGCTGCAAACGTGCAGCTTTTTTCCAGCGCCCTTGTCACGAATGTATTTTTTTTGTGGCAGAAATAAACTGAATTGATTTGATTTGATGTCATAAGAAAGGGTGCCGCAGGCTGAGGATGAAGCAATTCACGTTTAACGGTGCGACGGACCCGCGGAAATGCCGGGAACTCGCATCTCACGGGAACAGGCACCGCGGAGTGCGGACGCAGCAGATTCACGTTTCATGGTGCAATAAGCACGCAGAAATCAGCTACAGACTTGCCTGTCACGGGAAACGATATCGCGGGCGCAGATCGCACAAAAAAAAACGCGGGGAACCCGCTAGGAATTCCCTTGTCAGGCGTTCCGATACCTCAGATCGCGCGATTGATGCGATTTCCGTCGGACATCGCGTGACGTTCAACAAGGATCGCAGGTTGGGCGATGTTTAGATGTTTAGAATATTTTTGGTTAGCATATATTTAGCCAGAAAAACGGTATGGGTGATATCTCGGGCGAGGGCGTCCTCACTAAATTTTACGTGGGTTACGCAGCTCGTCTGGCTATGAAAGAGCAGATTCTGTTTACTCGGCGCATCTCAAACTTTGTTGCCAGTTTAATAAACGTTTCGGCGAAGTAAGATCGACATATGTTGTGTGTGGTCTTTCTAGGCGATACAAAAGAGAACTGCATTGTTTTTGAATGTCAAAAATGAACCGGAGGTGCCATTTAAGTGATGGGTGTCTGTCGGTCGCTGCAGTTCAGGGGGTATTTGGGATGAGGCCCCCGATGTCGAGCGACGCGAAGCGGCCGGCCGAGTGTGTGCGCGCCGGAGTGGCCGAGCCACGGCCGTAGCTCGACGTCCTTGCCGAGGACCCTACATCGCTTTCCACTCGGAAACGAGGACTTTCGGGGAAAGGAAACAAGATGGCTTCTGTTTGCGCTGCGGGTGAGCGGCCTGTCGGGCCCACAACGCACATGAACCGCTCGTCGGCGCAGCCACTCGGCCGCTTCACGATGAGGCCGGCTACTCAATTTAACAGCTGTGCGAGATGTTTAAGAAACGAGGAGCTCGCAAACACGGCGACGCCAGAAGCCCACGACATGTCGCGCTTCCTCACAGGTCGTAGGCTCGTTGGTAGTTTCGTTGACGGCGCTTTTTGTGCCGCTCTTGGCGCTGGATGCGGGCACTCTGCCTGCGCGACACAAGGAGTTTGCCATCTGTGTGTACTTTATGGGAAATGCATTCAACTTAAGTACATCGCGGTAAGAAGAAAAAATGGGGTGCTTAACAAAATAACCGAATGTGTTGGTACAGTAAAGAGGACGATGAAAATATATTCACTTAGGAAAGAAGGAGTTGCAAAAAGAAACAAATACATCTTAGATATTTAAACGTTAGGACACCGTTTTGGAAGAAAAAACTCAGCAAGAAGCTTTACTTCGGCGTTGCGCATGAACTATTCCAGGCAGCACACGGTGTGGAACCAATATCGGAAGAGCACCGAAAAAAAATAAGTCCAATGATGGTCCGCTTTACCCAATCTGCAGCCAATATAGTCTAAGCAAATATATAGAATCTTTAGTGATGGCCTAGCTTATTCACTGACCAGCCATATTGGCAGGACATTGGCATAAAATGGGCAACCTTCGCCTGTCATTTCCATTGTCTTGCGAATATTGGATGAACACTGGCATAAAATTGGAACTATTGGCCTGTCAGTTTCATTGGCTTGCGAATTCTGGATGCTCACTGGCGTAAAATGGGCCATCTTGACCTGACAGTTTCTTTGGCTTGCGAATATTGAATGAATTCTTGCATAAAACGGTCAATGTTGGCCTTTGAGTATACTTTGCTTGCTGACAATGAATGAACAGTGCAATAAAATGGTCAACGTTGGCCTCTCAGTAGCATCGGTATTCCAGTATTTGATACGGACTGGCTTCAAATGGAAGCTGTTGACACTAATCTGTACCATTCACTTGCCAACGTTTGATAAAAACGAGCAGATAATGGTCAATGTTGGCCGTTACAGTTCCGTTGGCTTTTGAATATTCGATGAATACTGGCATAACATTTTCAATGTCGGAACTTGAGTACCCTTGGCTTGCTAACATTGGATGAACACTGGAATAAAGGTCAGCGTTGGCCTGTCAGTACCAATGGATTGCCAATGTTGAATAAACACAAGCTATATAAAGGTCAATGGAGGCCTGTTAGTACCATTGTCTTATCGGCATTGCAAGGACACTGGCATATAATGGTCAATGTTTGTACAACTACTGGCTTAATGTTAGAAGCATGTTGGAATAGGCTGGTTTAGCCGTGTTCGTTTTGCCGCGACAAGTTGAAGTTATTCGAGTGCTTGTCAACTTTATTTAATCTCGTCAACGCGCAATCGTGCAATGCAAGAAAGAAACTAACATGGTAAAAACCTTGCAGGGAGAAATTTTTTCTGCTTCTTTGTGTATATTATGGCGTCGCCAGCGATATGGGCTCATCGGAACCGCCAACTTGGAGCGCCGATGTCCGCCTGTCTTGTCTCGCCGTTACGACACGGTCAAATGCACGCGGCCTTTCTCTCTAGATTATTATATTAACTGTACGGTCTCAACAGAAAATCTTCATTACCCCAGCTAAGGGTTTGTGGACTGCACTTCATGTCAGGTGAGGAGGGGCAAGCCTGAGCGATTTTCACCACGTGGGAAGTCAACCTCCACCTGCTCGTGGTGCGCCCTGCCAGCTTCATTGCTGCAACGGAGGCTCTAGCGACCCCTCCTTAGCTCCGGGGCTTCTCTCAGGAAGGGGGGACTAGGGAAGCCTTCGCTGGGAGCCTTTGGATCGGCTTGGTCACCCGATGGTCGAGGCGGCCTCTTCAAGGGGAAGGCTGACATAAAGGGTGGCGTCCTCTCGAGTCTTCCTGGGTAGGGCGGGGAGGTGCGGGGTGTCGCCCCCTCCCGTCCTGGAGGGTCCTCGCACTGAGGCGCCAGGGGCCCTCGTACTGGGGCTCCTCCGGGGGAGCCGAGAGATATAAAAGTAATCACTGTGGCGGGAACGCTTGGCGCATGGTTGCCTTGCGGGGCCGCCAACCCACGGTGATGCACGCTCATGACCCAGTAGCGGGGTCGGACGGGGGTCGGGCTCTGATGGGCTCTCCCCGTTGGTTTTTCCCAGGGTGTTCCTTTGGCTTGGTCCCGGTTTTTTTATTTTGCCCCCAATTGGCTTTTTGGTAAAATTCACACTTGATCCTAGGATCCAAATGCATTTATATCAAATCGGCATTAATATCGGTTGTGCCCTCGAGGCGGTACCGATTGAGGCAATTTTATTTTTCAATCTTTTATAAGGCCTCGCCCTATCAAATGTCAGGTGAGGAACATCTTCGCAATTAACTAGGACAAGAAAATATTCTGAAATGTGCTTATGGCTCTGTGACTCTGCGGCACTACTGCTGCCACAATCGGACGCCGAATATCTCCAACATAGCGCCAAAGCACTGAGAGGAGAGGAGAATGTTGGTTTTGACTTTTAAATCGGAATTGACATTAGGTGCAAAAGGCTCACACCTTAAAGCGTGTAAAACACGAACATATATACACACTTTGTTATACCTGACCCCAAATGAATCTGAATTCCTTATTGGATGAAATGAGTGACGACGCACTGATGCCGCCGTCATATGTCTTTACCCTGATTTTGAACGCCTCAAAACTTTTCAAATATTAGACCCAGAACATTGCATGGGAACTCGATTTGGGCTCATGTTAATCGATAGCTCGACAAGCATTCGGGTACTGGCCTGTGTCCAATCGCTGCAATTACGACAATAGCCGAACCATAACAATGTCTGATACTCAGTGCGTGTCCTGTGTCTTGCCATAGCCTCCTCTATAATGACAAATCCTGGCAGATCGTTACGAGACGCGGCCGCCAAAAGAAGAAAGGTAGCGCGGCAGACAAGAGTCATGTAACGGGCGCCCCGCTGCGGCGAGACGCCGAAACACACTTGTCCCGAGCGATAGAATGTCCGCGCTGCCTCGCGTTCCTCGGGCTACCGCTTCTTTCTCGTCGGGTTTGGAAACCATGTTTCGGTCCGCCACCAGGGTATCGAACCGGAAATATTTTAGAGCGCAGCTCTTAGGCGCCCGTTTCCGGCTTAAGCGGCGTCGCCGTCGGCGTCGCCGTCGGCGTAACCGCGCGGTGCATGATGGGTAAATTTCCCCGCTAAATTGAGCGGAAAATTTCCCCGCTAAATGTTAGCGGAAAATTTTCTCCGCTAAATTTAGCGGAAAATTTTCCCGCTAAATCTAGCGGAAATTCCTCACTAAATCTAGCGGAAAATTTTCCCCGCTAAGTCTAGCGGAAAATTTTCCTTCCAACTAGCGGAAAATTTTCCCGCTAAATCTAGCGGAAATTTTTCCGCTAAGTAGCGAAAATTTCCCCGCTAAATCTAGCGGAAAATTTTCCTCGCTAAATTTAGCGGAAAATTTTCCCGCTAAATTTAGCGGGGAATTCCCCCTCTTTCAGGTCACGCGACCCCCAGGCCACGTGACCCTCCCTCCCCGAGGTCACGTGACCCCCCCCCCGCGCCTTCCCTCCTCCCCAAGAGCTGCGCTCTAACCCGGCGTTACAGGGAGTTGTAAATGGCTTTCATTTTTTCGTTCCGGTTTTCGTTCCGGTTCAGGGAAAACGGTTCAGCTCCGGTTCAACTCCGGAGTGAAGAAATAAAGGTTCAAACCGGTTCGAACCGGTTCGTACTCATATGCTACAAAAACAATTGACGACAGCAAAAGATAAACTATGCATATTTTATAAAAGTGTTACATATAGGAAGCAAAGGCTCACATTACTGTGTGGAACGAACGAGCTAGTGCTGGGGCACCTCGGGACGTGGGTGAAAGCGCAGTTCAATGTCAGGCTGCTGACCGAAGAAGCAGGACGTCGTCATGCATATCCAGGGAAACACGGCGCCTCTGAGACGATAGAATGAACTTCAGTGCAGAAAAGGCTCGCTGCACGCTGGCCTGGGTCGCAGGCACTCCCAGGGCTACTTGCGCCAATGGGTAGAGTTCTGGATTGCGTTCCCTTCTCTCCTCCCAAAACTGTAACACGTTAGCGTCCCTTGAAAGCCGCGGCTCCTTGTCTAGCAATGCTCAGAAGAGCTGTGCGCCTTGATGTTTGTGTTTCTGAGGAGAAAACGTTTTTGTCCTAGCAGTCTCTGCTACCAGAGATCGAACCTGTTTTGCTTTTTTCTGTAGTTGTAACTGTTGATTGAATCCCCCTCCCCTTCCCGGTGCTAGACTTTAATTTCGGACAAATTTTTAAATCCGCTGAGTTATTTTGAAAGCAGATTAGATGCGCCACAGTATGGCAACTAGTGCAGGTTCTAAAATATCCATCGGCCTTTGTATCGCTTTCTTATCCGATCAGTTGTACAATGAAGGCTTTTAAAGTAAATTGCACACAGCTCTAAAACATTGAAGACAAGAAACACCAAACAGAGCTTAAACTGAACGCAAAAAAAGAAGAAAACAAGGACAAAGAGAGGTATAGACAACACTAGGAGTGTTGTCTATACCGCTCTTTGTCCTTTTTTTTGCGTTTAGTCCGAGATGAGAAACCAACTAGCCCAACTCATTGTTTTGCCACCAAACAGGCTCATTAATTGCTGACGTGCGAATTGGGTATGTCCTAGTGTCAAAATTTCTTTGATAAGCCATTTCCGGTCCCTAGAAAAGGTTGGGACGAATGTGGGCATCTGGAAATACATAAGACCAGAAATCCCGGAGAATTTATAGTTACTGTGCTCATTTCGTTTGAGTTCTCGAGACGAACTTTATAAATTATGAAGACGACCGATATGTGAAAACCTGATAATAGAACGTTACAGAGCTTTCCACTACCAATTTTTGCGCTTTTTGACTTCCCACATGAACGAAACACCGCAAAAAGAATTGATCAGTTTTGTCCAGGAACGAAAAAATAACTATTTCGGTTCGGTTCAACTCCGGTTTACGCGAAAATAATTTTTTCTCGTTCATTTTTGGTTTACTTTTTAAGTTACTGTGTTTTTCGCCACGCACTTTTCAAGCAACCTAACTTCGCGTATGAACCGAAAACCGCATGGAAAACATATCGGTTCCGCTCCGGAGCGAGAAAAATTATTTCGTTCCGGGTCAACTCCGGTTTGCGCGAAAATAGCGGTTTTTTTCCGGTTTTCGGTTCACGGTTCGGGTTCGGTTCAATACCCTGCTCGACACTGAAAACGCTGTACGCTGAATACCAGACTCCCGAAAACTGCTGTGTGCTACCAGATCCTCGCGCTCCAAATCTGCGACCGGGCACTCTATGGCTCCGTCATCAAAGTGCCAGGCTTTGTGAGTATGGAGGGGCTATGGCCTTGCCCACCCCGCGCGGGGCTATGATCAGCATTGTCGGCATATAATCGGCTCCAGCTCACGTGGCCACTTGTTCTGCCCGCGAGTGGAGTGGGTAATGGCTGCTCGTTTATCTTAATTTTGTTCAGCGACTTCGATTGCCTGGGGTGAAAAACGAACTGATGTTTCACAGGTCATTAATGTCAGGGATCCATTCTAAGCGGTATTCACGCAAAGTACAAAAATTGTTGCATCGCCCCTTAAACATATTGGGTTAAGACATAAAACAATGCTGTTTGAAGCGCGCACAGGGATTCTGCACGTGCGAATCACGCTACACCTGTACCATCGCAAATATGTTCCAAAAGCCGGGGATAGTCATAATGAAATAAGTTTACACTGGCTTAACAAAACAACAAAAATATAACAACAGCACAGACGTTTCGCCACCTATCCGGGTGGCATCATCAGTATGAACTGGCCCGGTGGTGGGGAGAGTCAAAACCAGACGACTCTAATCTAACAAGTCCCCGTAAACGTCCGGTAGGGGGCCCCGGTTTGTGTTGCACGCCTTGGGGTCACGGCGGATAAACCACGATTCCACGAACTTCCTCGGCCCCAACGCTGCTCACGAGTCAACGTCGCCGCATTGTCCAAGTAAAACGTATGCCCAGTCGTCCAGCTGTGGTCGACGAGCTCAGACTTACTTCTCGTGGCAAATGCGTGGCCTTCACCACATCCCTTTGTGCTCCTTAAGCCGAGTGCTCCTCCGTCTGCTCTACTCCATGCTCAATCTCTTGTTTATTTTGAAACGCCAACGCTGGTAGCTTTAGTGGTGCCCTGGAATGAATGCCAAAGTGGCCGACAATTTTCTTGAGATTCATATAGCAACTTTTGTTTTTTGTAAAAGGGACATTCGATTTATAATTGTGTCTTTCTAGTTTTGACATTAGGCACATCAAGCTAAGTTCGGAGCTTCGTGTCTGTCCGTTCCTTTTTTGCCCTTGCTCTAGAGTAACCTTTGTCTAAGCAATCTCTACCACGCTGGATTTGGACACCGGATTTGGACACCATATAGCCAATATGAGACAGAGACAGAAGAAAGAGTACGGCGGAGGGTCGCGCTTACGGCCTCGGAACGGGCTGCTTACGAAGATCGCTCGGCCAGACTCTTAACGAAAGAACCCTATCTCTCCCTCGGAAAGTGGCGAGCGATAAAGTGATGCCTCCTCTCGTTTTCTCCACACACCATACCTCCAAATCTCTCCTTCGTGAGCAAGAAGGGCTCGGCGTCCTTAGAGAGGAGGACTCCGTTCATTCATAAGCGGTCAGTGCCGGGGGAGCTACGATCCCGACGGACCAGTCAATCACACTCCTTTCCATCACCTGCCCCGCTATCTGGGCATGGTTATGGAAGAGAGCGTGATCACGTGATTAAAGAAAGACGCGCGATTAATTCAACGAGCACGTTAGCTTCAGTGCAGCTCGTGAAACGCATACTCACACAGAAAGTGGGGCCGCGTGAACCAAGGCTAGCTGACAAGGTAGGGAGACGGTGGGAACGCGTCGCGCTGCCGCGAACTGCAAACAAAGAAATGCGCTTCGCATTTTGTGAAATTTTTCGACAGAAATAACTCTTTTCTCCCAGGGCAAATACTGACAAGATGCACACGCGCATCTCAGGGCACTTTGGTGTAAGTTTTTGGGTTGTTTGTGCGCATTTTATTGCCTAGCAGATTTCCTCAATCGGGCGAAGCCGCTCGGCATCTGCCCTATCAACGCTGCTCCTACTGGAACCGCGGCAAGAACTGGTTCCAGAGTTCCTATCTGCAGCATCGCATTTCTTTTTAATGCCAAGTGCGATCTCCAAGATGTGGGTTGCCAAGGATATGGATATTTTGTCGGCAGCGCCTACGCACCGGTGATCTTTCTTTGGTGTGGGCATGGCGACCAGGGACTCAAACCGAAAAATATTACGTTTCGGTTACGGTTACGGTTACTGCTTCCTGTTGATAACGGTTTCGTTTCGGTTTTTTACGGTTTTAATTTTTACGGTTTCGGTTACCGGTTACGCGTCCCTAAAAACCGGTTTATTTCGGTTTTTTCAAAATTTGTTTAACTGAAATGCTATTCAGCCGTTTTATAATAAAACGGTTTACAGTAGTCCCAGATATCCAACAACGTGGAATTCAAGGAACTTAGAAATGTCTTAATACTAATTGGTCAAAAGTTGCAGACGTTTCTAGCTCCAATGCTTGTTCACTACATCTACTCACATTATATAGTTTGATACCCAAGCATACATGTTTATTACTTCCGCTAGTCGGGGATCATCGCATTCTATATAATAAAAATGAAAATAAACATCCCTAATTTGTTTTTCGGCAGCGTTTGCAAACAACCCTAAGAAAGTTCCCACAGGGTGCTGGAAGAACCATTCGCACCTTCTCGTCGCTATAGTTTATGTTAACTTAATACAGGCAGACGAGTCTTCGCCCACAGTGAAGGAAGCAGCAGAACTACAGCCATCTTCTAGTACAGTGGTTCTCGACCATGGATGTTTCGCGGACCCCTTGTGAATCTGCGGAGATTATGGAGGACCCCAGTCGTGGTGGGGAAAAGGGAAATGTATAGTTGAATTATGATAATGAATTAATAAATCGATATAACCAAGGGCTGTGTGACGTAGGGTTATCTCATTGACATACATACGTGAACACGCACCCGAAAATTGGAACGTTTCTCCTCAATCTAAAAAAAAAAAGACTTTTATTGCAGGCTTGACTGATGAGGCAGGCAGGGCTTCGCGGACCCCATTTGAGAACCACTGCTTTAGTAAAATACTGCTAAGTGGAATAAAGTAATAAAATTGAGAGCTGCGCTAGTAGGTGAAAGTCAAACATAAGGTAAATGCAATAGCCCAAAACAAGGAAGCAAGGAAGACTAAGAAGAGGAACGAACAACACAGTAACAGCACAGAAAGCTGTAAAAATATGTCATGTGTTGTTCGTTCCTTCCCTAGTCTTCGGTGTTGTGCCATGTTAAACCTACGTCATGTTTGCTATTTCCAAGCAATTGCCTATGGTTATCGAAGCGTACGTCTCTCGCTGGCCGGTTCTGTGACGCTACAAAAATGGTGCATTTATATGTAAGAAAAAATGAAAAAGGTGCGGACGCAAAAAATGAAAATAAAGTGCGGACGTATCTTATATATATATTTTTTTCTCGAAAATATGCAGATAAATGATCAGTACCTGTTCGAATTGATCAACGTTTTACGAAACTGGCGAAAGCGAAAATAAATGGCTTAGCCAAGATTTGAACTCTGGGCCTCCCAATGTCAGGTCGGGTGTGCTTACATTATGTATATATTATATTATATTATATTATATTATATCTATATTATATTATATTTATTATGCGGGCCGCGGGCTACTTGGCATTTTACATTTCTCTCTATGGTTCTGGGTTTTTTTTCTTCTTCGTCCCCTGTTTAACAGAGTTTCAGACCAAATTCCTCTTTCACCCAATTGACTTCCCTTTCTTCTGCGTGTTTGGTCGACTTTTCCGCACTGCCCACCTTCCCCCGCACCCAACAGCGCATGAGCAGATGCCTCCGGAGTCGGTTTTGGAGTACTTGTAGGGGACTGTGCGCAGGGAATCATAGCCACTCTGCCGAGGCCAATATACACCTTTCCAAGAAACACTCGACCCCAGGGGATACTAGCCGTTTGCGAGCCCATTCACTGGGTTTGAGACTCTCACCGGCGTCCCTGCTAACCCTAACCGCGTGGACTGTGATTTCGATAGGAGCAGTTTCAAACACTGCTGGCGGCTAAATGCTCGTCTTTCCCCGCTTTATTTTGTGTTTCATGGTGTATGTATTTTCCCGATGACATTGTAAAAACCTTGTACCACATTTTAAAAAAACAAGAAAAGCAAAAAAAACAAAAAACCTCTGAACTTTGTTTGTTGGGTAAGCTGGCGACACAACGAATGCGACTGGAATGTTAAACATTTTAGTGAAAAACCCGAGACTGAGGTAATGACAGACGACGACAAGGAAGAGAAGGAGAACGTCTCAAAACACAGGAATGTTAGTTGTCGTTTTTCTTTTTTGCAAGTTTTGACGGCGCCTCTCGATTAGCCGGGTGCCAAACGACAAAGCGCTAAGTTGTCGAAAATAATTTACAACAAAAGATAGCCGAAAGGCACGCATTTTTCACGCTCACAAATAACGTGTTCACCGGTGGACAGGACACGGACATACAATTTAGAAAGATTTACCATTCGAACAATATATTGTACGTACCACACGATCCAGCGTTATCTGAAAATATTTTATTTGAGAAAGATCTAAAAAAAAAACACAGTCACAGTCGACGAGTCACATCTTGACGATCGCACGGAATCCAAGATGATTTCGTTTTTGGGCACGTTTTGGGGAGAGCTTCCTTTTTCACACCAGCACCAAGGCAAAGGAACGGGCGCGACTGACTCCAACCTTAACAACTATTTCTGGCTATTTATGGTTGGGGGGAAGACAGTTGTCATTGTCCGCAAAATTGCGTCATGGGCCGTTCGACGTCCTTCCCTCTTTCGTTTCCCGTGAATGTCGAACAGAAACCCTTGAATGGCAGGCACTTAATAGCCCTATTTCTCACAGTGGAAGATAATATGAAAAGGGTACGCAGCATGCATCAGAAAAAATTAATTGGAAAGTTTCAAGAGGGGCCAGAAAACGTCGAATGCAAAACCGCAAAGATATTGGTGAATAATCGCGTTGAGCGGGTCCTCGCTGTCCAAGAGTGTGGCAGAAAATGTCTAGCTGATAGCGGGCGTGCAAGTCGCACCAGCCGCAACAGCACCAGCAACATGGCGGCGGCCTACGAGCGTTTTTTGGAAAGGTGTATACCTCTGGGAAGGACTCGCCGTGTTCTGGTGCGCGTGCATTGGCGAGGAAGGGACTCTTCTACACACGGAAAACACGGCTTTGGCTCTAGCGCTCCACCCCGGCCACGGACGATATTTGCCTTGGGCTATGGCCAGTGCCGTCTCTCTTCTTTTTCTTAATAAAAAATATGTCAATGAAATGGGTACCGTCGTTCATCAGCCTTGCCGACCTGCCGTTGCGCGCTTGACACGCGATGGCGAGCCGGCGGCATATCGAATCCTCGCGCTCTCGGCGCGAGACATCTTTTCCCTCTCGTGCTGAGGGCGGCGGAAGGATCGAGGAAACGTCCGAAGGGTTGCCCGAAGTTTTTCAATAAATGTCAATAAGTAAATAAATAAAGAAAAATGGCACTGGCAATAGCCCAAGGCAAAGCTCGTCCATTGCCGCGGCGCTTCGCGAGAGCCAGTGCTCTGTTCTCCGTGTGCAGAAGAGTCCCTTTCTCGGCAATGCACGCGCACCACAACACGTCGGGTCCTTCCCGCAGGCATAATGGCCTCGGCAGAGGGGCGATGATTGCTTGCGCACAGTCCCCAACATGAACGCCGTAACCGACTCCGGAGGCATCTGCCCATGCGATGTTGGGTAGCGGGAGGAAGGGGAGCGGTTGGCAGTGCGGCAAAGTCAGCCAAGCACGCAGAAGAAAGAGAAGCCAGTTGAGTGAAAGAGGAATTTGGTTTGACACTTTGTCAAACAGTGGACGAACAAGAACAAAACCCAGAGCCATAGAAAGAATCTTGGAATCTTGGTCCTCCCAGGATCTTGCTTGGATCAAGATCCTGGCTGAGGACCGCGCCCTTCGTCAGGGGAATTCGCCCGTTAGGCTGGATCCTCCTGTTAACCTGTCGCACACGCAGCTTTCTCCGGACACCGTGCATCTCCTTTCGCACGGACCCAAGTTTGCTCCTGACCTGCCCGGATCGAGAGTGGATCAGCTCGCCTCCGTATACCAAGTCGCCGCCTCCATCCCGGAGCAGGACCGTCAGGACTTCGTCGGGTCTGCAGTTAGGACCGTGTGCGCCCACCCACCTCCTCCGCCAGGCAAGTCTTTGGTGCGTGCGGCTGTAGAAGAACTCCGAAGCTCTAAACTGAAACTACTGGAGTCAGACAAATCGGGAGTGTTCGTCATCATGGACGAGGGATGCTTTGGTGAGAAGGTGGAAGCCGCCCTGGGGAAGAACTTTATAAAGTTAAAAGAAGACCATCGGGGTCCCTCAGGTCCGAAGCTAAAGATCTTTGCATGAGTTTAAACCTGCCCTCCCTGAAGAACGCGATCGCCTTGCCAGCTAAACAGTATCTCACTGCGTTCTTCTCTGCCAAGACACAAAAGCCCGATGTCCCGCTTCGCAGCATTATTTCTGAAAACGGATGCTGGCAGAAGAACTTGGCCACCTTTCCTCCTCGGAAACTTGTCGTCCCTGACACTCTCCCAGCCTTTCCGTGTTAGTAACTCCACTGAGTTGATAACCCATACTTGAGACCCTGCATGACTCTCCTACACCACTAGCAATGTTTTCTTTGGACATAGAGGACATGTTCTACAGTCTAGACAACAAGTTTCTACTCGAGTCCGTGAACAACGCCATTCACGAACATGGAGCCTGCAAATTTCAGAATTCGTCGGGAATACCTGTTAGCGGTTTCATTTCTCTCCTTGAGTTATATCTTCGCTCGACATTGGTAGAGTACGAGGGAAACGTTTACATTCAGAGGACCGGCGTATGCATAGGCTCGTGTCTGGCGCCTGTTTTGAGCGAAATTTTCCTGATGTACGTGGACCGGGCTATTAGGAGCCGAATGGAGGAGACCGCACCGGAGAGCCGGGTGTTCCGGTATGTAGATGATTATCTGATCGTGCACCCAAAGAAGACCCCTCCCGAATCTGTCATTGAGGCCTTCGCTTCGAGCCCCACCGGCCTCTCCTTCAAGAGAGAAGACCCGTCTGAAGACGGTCTTCAATACTTGGACCTGCACCTGAAGATGCGCCCCGATGGGATATGCTGGGAGTTCAGACAGCGCACACAAAAGCCGGTCCTGCCCTTCACGAGTGCCCACTCCAAAGCAGTAAAACGGGGTCTCGTGAAATCACTCCTAAAATCCTCTGGAACCAGGTCGTGCCCCCATCTCACCGCGCACAGCGTGCTTCTACAGACAGAGAGGCTAAAGAGGGCAGGGTACCCTGAAGACTTAGTGGCCAACACACTAAAGAGGCTGATCACCGCCTCCCGGGCACCGCCAGCCGCTCCTGTTCCTCGCAAAAAACGTTTTGCAGTTATCCCCTACTCGCACAACACCGCACATCGCCTTAAGGGACTCGCCTCTCGCTTCGAGGTAGGGGTAGTGTTTAGCTGCAAGCAAAAGCTTCAACAAATGTGCAGAATGGTGAATACCCCACCCTCCGCGACCCAATGCAACAAAAAGCACGGACAGCAGTTTGTTAAGTGTAGGAAGGAGGTAGTTTATTCCATCCCTTTTTCGTGTGGGGGGAGTATATAGGGCAGACCGGCAGGTGCCTGAATGACCGCCTGAGGGAACACTCGCGGGAGGTGAGCGAACCCCCCGACGACTCCATGCATCCAATAGTCGTACACCGTATGACGTGCGGCGGTTGTTCGCCCAGATACGAAGGTACGCGCGTATTGGGAGGACACCGGCAGAGATTTGGCAGGGAAGTCGCCGAATCGTACGCAATTAAGAGCTCGGTCACTAACGTTGCTTCGGCTTCTCTGGCCCTTTCCGACAGGGAGATGAAATTCCTCCGTCCCGAACTGGGCGGAAGGGACCAGAGGCCTTGAGGGAAGGCCGCGAACAACCCGTTTTTCCCCCTCCTCCTCCTATCAACCCCCCCCCCTTTCCTTCTCTGCTCCCTCCCTGAACGTGCTCGAAGGCCGTCGTTTGAACGGAGACGAAATAAATGTCGTTGAGAGTTGAAAGAGTTGTATGCGTCTGTTTTCGTCCCGAATTTGTGTTTATTCTTTCCGATTGTTTAAGTATATTTACCAACACGCTCGTTTTTAATGTTAAAATGCCAAGTAGTTCGCCGTCCCCTGGGGCGCCTTGAGGGAAGTGGGCTTTTCGCGAGCGAAGGACACTATTAAAAAAGTCGAAACTGAACCCAAGAAAACCGGCGTCGCATGGGGTCTGCTCGTGTCGCTTGAGGTTTAAGCGGAATCCCGACGCAGCAAGTCTTCCACGAGGAAGCGCACCATGATGCTAACTTGTCTGGGAGTGGGATACAGAAGTTGTCTATGTGAGACCAAGCCCAGAGTCCACCCGCGCTCATTTCCTGGCAATGGCTGTTGCTCAAGAGCTGCATATGTAAAACGGCGCCGGGCGTATCACGAAGGGCATACGGCAGAAACGGCAGTAACGGCGGCCTACTCTAAATGTGGTCGAGGTTACGGGAGGAAGGATGACGCGTAATATGGTAAAGGACTTGGTAAGTTCGAGCTTTACCATATACGATTGAGGCGGGAGGTTGTCTACTTTACGATGGCCTGGGGGTAGCGCAGTGTGCGGCAGAACTGGGGTGCCTGGAATTGAGGAGCAAGTGCGGCTATCCATCATAAAACACAGCGCGGATTCGGTGGCTGACTTGGATACGAAAAAAGATAGGTTGAGAGGTAACTGACCACGCGTGGGAGCGTTCGCTGATGTCGCTCACATGTTGGCTACGGCTGGCACCGAACCTGGGGACTTGGTCAGGTATAATTTGGCAGGATGTACGTGAAGCCGAAGACCTTCGTTTAATGGAAAGTGCGCGAAGTCGGGCGTCCCGTGAACGTAACTGCCTCTCTAAACACTGCCTAGTTGACTTAAAGTGCCTGCTGGGTCGGGTGGACTGGCGGCGGAGGTCCCGTCGCTTTCGACTTGGGCAGTGCTACCCAGGTTCGACCCCGGAGTCTTCGACGTCGCTTTTTTTGTCTGTAGTGTGTTCCTTTGCATTAGTGTGATTTTCTTCCTCGCCATCGTGGGTGTCGAAAGAGTTGTGATCGGCTTGGGGCTGGATGACACTGTCGGTCCTACTGAGCCACTCCAGGATTCGCTTTGCGGCGGTGGCCGTTGAGTCGGATCCAATCGGTCGTTTTCTTCGGTCCAGATCAAGCACGGACAACGTCGACGAGACGCCAGCCTCCCAAGATGCGGTGGCGAGAACGTCCTCGACCGGGCAAACGTCCAGGAACGTCGAGGAGACGACCTTGCCGATGTTGACGGCACTGGTGGGTCTCGAAGACCCAGGTGGCTGCCGGACTTACTTAGGATTAGGGTTTTTTTTTGAAACCGTGTTCTCGCTGGGTGCTGGTGTGGTGGCAACCCAACGACTGATCCCCAGGAGGAGTGAGGCCTTTATGTAGGCCCATGCCCCCTGGCGGCGACCTCTCCCGCCCCCACGGTTATAGTGCGGTGGAGTCGGGAGGGGCCGTCGGCGGGGTTGTCGTCAGTGGATATCCACCCCACCCATCCCCCTTTATTGGTGAGCAATACAGTAGCGGCCGAGCGCCTCTGTTACAAGAAAACGTGCGTCCATGTCCTCTTGTCAAGGCGTAGTACACGGCTTGGTTATCCGGGAGGACCCTGGTCTGGGGTGGTGCCAAGAGCAGCGCCAGGAGGACGGCCCACAATTCACGGCGGTAGATGGTCCCGATGGTGGAGGTCAGGATGGCGACATTGCCTTCGGGTAGGCAAATTCCCAGTCCGGAGGAACTGGCGTTGGCAAACACATCCAGGAGTACGGGCACAAAGTCGAAGGGCATCCGCCGTTGGCAAAAATGGGATTACGTTCTCAAAAAGTTCTAACCAGGGGAGGGGGGATTCCGGTGGAGGCCGCAACATGGAGTGGGCGGATGGCATGGTAATGGCCCGCGTGGAGCGAAAAATAAAAGACCAAAGACCAGCAGCTCGCTGGTAAACCTTTTTGGTTTGGGGTTGGCGTAAAGCCCTGAAGAACAAGAAGAAGGTCGCGACGGCGACTGGGGGTGTGGGCTATGGTTCCAGCAGAACCGTCAAGAAGGAAGCCCAAAAACTTTACTCTGGGGAGGCTTGAGACTGGGAGTCGGTCGGGTTGAGGCGGATGCCGCAGGCCACGAGCTGACTTAAAAAATATCAAGCTGTTGTTCCAGAAACGCGCGGTCGGGTGTGGGCAAAAAGAAAATTGTCTAAATAGGACCAAGCCCAGAGGCCGCGGGAGCGGGCCTCACGCGCAAGCGCCGTTGCTAACGACTGCATAAAAAATGGAGCCGGGCGGATGCCAAAGGTAAAACTCGATAACGGTAATACTTGCCGTCCAGACGGAAGGTAGTAAGAGCACGGGCTGGAGGGGCAAGTTGAAAGTGGTAGAACGCATCCCTCAAATCAAACTTTACAAAAAAGGGGTGCGCCGGGAGGGGGCACGCCTTAGGGCCGTCGGCAAGGGAGGAGTTTGAATTTGGAGCTTGGAAGGGAGGATGTTAGGTGGGAACAGTCCAGGACGAAGCGCGAGGAGGTGGATGTTTTAGGCACAATCTGTATTGGGGACAGATAGGGTCCCCTCACGGTTTCCTCGAGGATGCCCGCGTCAAGCATGGATGCGACTGCCTGTCGCAAAACTGGAAGTTGGGACGTGTAAGGGGGGCAGGCATTGAACACTGAGTTTTTCCGTGAAAAGAAATTCAAGGCCGCCGGGTCAAAGGGGGATTGTACCCGAAGGTACTCGCAACAAGGTTCCAGTCTACCTGGGGAACAGGCTCACTTGGGAGGACTGGTGGATGTGGAGCCTGGGCGGTAGCTGGTGTTCGCGGGAGCACGAGACGTGCGCGGCCGCGTCGAGAGCTGGTTGGGTAGCTTGGTCTGCGATCTCTCTGAAAACCTCGGACTCGAGCCTGGATGTCTGGGATAGGATAGCCGTCCTCCAGTTCCCTCTCGCGACGACGTGGAAGTGTTCCAGTCAATTGAAAATGAGGTGCTGGTGTTCGGGGAACATGGCATACCCCAGTAGAACCGATACGGGTGGAGATGCCGGATCTCGGGGACACCTCTCGTGGACAAACGTCTGGTGTTCTGGGCGAGGTCGCGCAGAATGTCACAGGCCTGACGAGCCCTCGCTCGGGAATGGACGGTGGTGGCCCCACCGGAGGTAGTCGGATCCCGTTGGTGGCTCTGGTAGAAATGATTCCCGTAGAAGCCATACCACCGGCGGAAGCAGGGGAGGCTTCCGGCGATGCTGGAAGCGATCTCTTGGCGCGTCTGTGGATGTTCGAACTCACGCGTGCTGACATTTGAATAGCTCGCGTTCAGAGTTCAGGGCCTGCTGAGCCTGCTGGCTTTGTGGGGCGAGACCGGCCAGGGCACCGACAATTGGAAGCAGGGCAGTTCCCAAGGTTGAGACGAAGGAGGCAGAAATGGCATCCCCGGCCTGTTGGACGAGGGCGGCTCCGTAATCGGCGGCCAAGCGCGTTGGCGGGTTCGACGACGAGGAATCCTTCTCCTTGGCTTTTTATCTTGCCATGCTGAGATGCGTAGAAGTGCCGGCGGCTGCCACTCGATTCGAAAAAGCGTCTCGGCCCGAGAAGGAAAATAAAACAACTCGGAAACCCTTCAAATGTTTCCTCGTACCTTCCGCCGCTCTCAGCCCGAGCATATATATATATATATATATATATATATATATATATATATATATATAGAGAGAGAGAGAGAGAGAGAGAGAGAGAGAGAGAGAGAGAGAGAGAGAGAGAGAGAGAGAGAGAGAGAGAGAGAGAGAGAGAGAGAGAGAGAGAGATATCATACAAAGGCCAATGTCAAACCTCTGACATTTTTTTCTTTCTGTGTTGTTTTAAAATAATCACTCACGACACGTTTCAGACAAAATGAACACCATATTTCCTTTTCCTCCAACTCTGAGTGATGGTCAATTTACCTCGTTTCTTCATACTCGGTACTGCATGTCAGGAACATCGGTGGCTTTGATAGAACCGAGTTGGATGGACATCTGAGAATTCCTAACTTATTAGTTTATACCCTGAAGGCGACACGTACTGAATACATGTTGCGACGTAGGAGTGTGGCAGATCTAGAAATAAAGGATTTTTTATTATAAGCTTCACCACTGATTTCTACTAAGTATTCTTAATCTTAAAACTAGATGGAACGGAAACGCTGACAATAACTCTGTCAAATGGCCACGACATTTCAATATCCCGCCTCCAGGTCAGAAACTAATATTGTTATTTATCGGTTAATGTCGGTTAAAACCGGTTATCAATAAATAATTTATGGTCACGGTTACGGTTACGGTTTTAATAAATTCCAAATAACGGTTTCGTTGCGGTTTCGGTTACTGAAACCATTTCGTTCCTAAACGGTTTTCGGTTTCTGGTTACGGTTTGAGTCCCATGCCGAGAATAGGTGAACTATACTCGGCGACAACTTTTCTTGGCAATGCAGTGGAAGGTACAGGCACGTCGTTCCCTTTCCTATTTTGAGCAAAGCCTGTGCGCGGGCTCTCCTCCTCTCCACTGCGTTGCTAAGAAAAGTTGTCGACTAGTAGAGTGCCCTCGGGAGAAGAGAATTAGACTGCGTCCGAGGCGGAAGGGAAACGTTCACGTGACGACTCATTGTAACAACAAGCTGCCATTGCCCGGCTTAACAAACTGACACGGACTATAACTTCTAAATCAGGAAGACGGAAACATATCAAACTTTTAGTAAGAACCTTCACCGTTGAATGAACAGCGAAACTGGTGAGTCGACTGTCTTTCTGAGTCTCATCTAAAGAAGCAGTTCATCATGTTTAACACTCATGTCGTATGCGCCAGTAAAACCACTGTTCAGTATGGTTCACTTTGAGGCACATAAGGTTGTTGCGGTGTAAACAGGAAGATCTGAGTTTTGGTACATATAGACCAACTCAGCTCTTTGACGTCACATAACTGCCGTGGCACTGCAGTCCGCATTGCGCATGCGCTGCGCCTCGCTTCTCCCGGATCTGGCTCTGCACACGCGCTTTAAGGTCAAACGAGGGCTTGTTTTGTAAACACTGTGTTGGTGTTCACGGTAAATAAAATGAGCGCGAATTACTGCCTCCGAGGTATTCAAAAGTAATGTCAAAGTAATTTCATGGCTTTTGGAAAGTAATTGTAATGTAATGTCATTACGTTTAGTCTGCGGCAATTTGTAATGTAATTTCATTGCATTTTTGCAGATTTCAGGAAAGTAATTAGTAATGTAATTTATTTACTTTTTGAAAGTACTTTTGCCATCTCTGCTTCAGACGTCCGTCCGAGGCGTCACTCGAATTCCGAGAAGTTCAGTGTCGAGCTGCATTTCTTTTTCCGAGCCGCCATTCGTCTCAAGTGTGCGTCTTCACTCATGTTGCTCATGTTGTCATGTCGTCTTTACCTCTATATATAAAATCCACATCATTATACTGGGCCATATTTAACAATCGTATGTTATGAACCAACGATGGTAATGTAATCGCTCGCCTAAATCATCCTTGACACATTTTTTGAGAAGTGCAATTTCTATAATGGCACAATACTTTGTGCTGCTTGTGTGGCCATTTCCTGATCACAAATTACACCCGACAAGAGATTACGGAGCATTATGTATATTTTTAAAAAATACTCTTTCAAATTAATTAAAGCTAGATCGAAGCATTTAAGCATTTGTTTTATTTTCATGGTGCTCAATTGAATTATAAGAAAAAAACATAGATCCGCATGAGGCTACCGGGATGTCCACTTGCAACCCAAGCAAAGCGGTGCCTAAAAAAAAAAAGAAAAAAGACGAATCAGTTGGAATAAGAAACAATTCTTCCCGGAGCGGCGACCCCACGTCCATACCCTGCGCTAATCCGGTGGCCACTGATCCCTAATCTGATGAAGGCGTCCAACCAGGATTAACCACCCTGTACGGATCAGCGAGTGCCGATCCGGATGTCGGCGGCTGAGTGCGCACAAATGCACCGGGGCGTGGCGAGCGGCTCCCAAGGAGCAGGGGAATCAAAACAAAACTCGCACAAGATAGATGCTGCAGAAGATATGAACGCATGTTTATCTCCAACCCGTTTATAGCTCAGTATTATTTATTGATACCAAGAGCCGTGATTGCCAAAGTCGGCAAATATCCGCGCAAATACTTGGCGCCGGCCAATCATTGGACAACAAACTATTCGCGGTGAAATGATTAAAGACACTCTTTGTCATGTTAAAAAATGCTCTTTTTGGCAATATGTTTTATTATCATAGCTTCAGTCACGCATATATATTCAAGGAAATCCGAAAATATAAGGTAAGTAATTTAGTTCAAAGTGGTCTTATGGATGGTGTGCGTTTTATGACGGAAAATATATAGATAGAAGGATATTAATTTCTATAAACAAGCTTATCATGCGTGACTTTATTTAGTGAAACGGTAAATACTGCAACCTCGGTTTTACATTCTCGATAAAAACAAGGCAGGTTTCTTGTCGATTTATACATTCGAATTTCAGAAACATAAACTGTCAGAAATTATTGGAAGTTTTGACGTAAACATAGCAATTAAATAAGCCCACAACTTGGAAGATTTCTTTATTTGACACGCACTGCTGCAATGAATGGAGTGAATTTCAGTTCGCCTGCGCGTGCCACAAAACCTTGGCACGCACCTTGAGGGTGCGAGGGCGTGAACATCGCCGTGCGGTTTGTTATATCCTCGAGACGCCCTGTTCGAATTGTGTTCACCCCCTGAGTGTCGACGTCGTGTCCCTTCTGACGTCGAGTGTTTCGAGCATAACATTCTACAATGAAGTAGAGAGACATCTGCGACTGTTTGCTGGGCGAGTATTTGCTTCGACTACAAGAACGCGTACACCTCTGGAGGCACCTTGCCACGAGCGATGATCGCTGCAGTCGCCGAGCACCCAGTGATTGCTTCTTTGCCGCAGCCGGATTCGCAGCCTTCTGTCGTGTGCGCGAGCGTTCCGTCGATGTTTTGTGTGTAGGCGTCATATTGTGCGGTGTGTCTCTAGGTTCACCGTCTCGCGCCGACGTGGGATCACGCAGTGTGTGGAGCTGTGAGACGTAGTTGACGGAAGACACGAATAGCAGGGCAAAAACAACGCACCAGTGCCGAAGTGAGCGAGGGCGTCGGCGCCTTTCAAATAAAGAGAACGGAAAGCGAGTACGCTGGGTGGCAACACTGAGAGCGTGGACACGTAGCTCATTTGTGACGTGCTAAGTGTAAAGCGCGTTGCGTAAAGTTATACGTTATTGTGCGCCCAGATACCGAGGGAAGGAAGGAGACGTGAGAATACCGATCTCTGCTTGGAATAAATGGTGAGTATAACGCAATCGCAAGCTGTATTTCACCCCATTACACTTGTCAAAGACGCTAGAACGCGGACCACCGGCGCATGGCGTTTGCGAACCCAACGCGTGTGAACAGTCCCCTGGAGACAAAGGCAGCTCGCTTTGTGTCCAACGACTAATAATTCCAACCAGAGCTCGGTGTTCTCTCGTTACCCGCCTAGTCACACTGGCACTAGGAACTGGTTTCAAAATGAATCAGACGGCAGCCAGTCGATGTTGACACTCCTTGAACTAAGCCTAAGGTCCGTTCACATTCTTGCGACCGAGTAAGACCGAAAGAGACCAGACCGGATTTAAGCCTTTTGCGACTTCTTAGGACCGGATGCGCTGCAGCGGAGCTGGTCCTAAGAGATCGCAAGAAGGACTGAAAACAGAGTCTGGTCTCTCTCGGTCTTACTCGCCGTCACAACAGTGTGAACGGGCCTTTACGTTTATTTCAACCGTTATTGTCCATAGATCCTTCGCTTGTCTTTACATATCTTCTTTGAAACGTAGGCTGGTTTCTTAAATATGTGATGTTAAACATCGCTCACCGAAGAAAATATGCTCCATCTAAAAAATCGCATTTCTACAATGTTTGTAAAGTTTCCTACTATTATCTACAACCCAAGTAACCAAAATGATTTCGCTATTCATCCGCGAAGAAACAAGACGCGTGCCTTTCCGATAGTAGGTCACAGGAGCACAGCAAAAGTAGACTGGTTTCTACCTGCGACTATTTGAACCTGGAAGTCGCGTATAATCTAGTGCCAGCTGAACCTCTAGCGTACATTATATTAACTCTAAGGTATATAGCTGATGGGTATGCTGACATGATTTGACCTAGTAGGAGTAACCGGTATCCAGTGTTGTACGGAACGACACTCAAAGGAACGGCGATCTTGGAAGTACAGGGTGTACTATCACGATCAATATGAGTGCAAACACCTCTTCGTGTGGCCCGCGGTACTATCAGTGCCCCTGGCAATCGCTCTTTGAAGTATAAGTGCACCTTGTGGTCGAGACCACTGATCTTTGTCTATTTGCTGGATCGCGTCTGACCAGCTCCGCCTATGGAGGGGAATGCAATCACGGTCTGCCATCTTTTTGGTCGAGTTATATTATTTCGAGCCAACATAGTAATATAGCGGACACCGCTGTCGCGGCGAGCGCTTGTAAAATAGCCCTGGGTCTAGTACACTGTACCGTGGGTGATATTTCGTGCTTGATTAAAGTTATTCAACGAAGCAGATTCTTGAAACCCGGCGTGAACGGTAGCCCAATCTTTGAGGACCCTGCGAAAGTTTTACGAAAGCGCAGCACCGGGGATAGCAGCGCAGCCCGCATCGAAAGCAGACGTCGTACCGGAATAGGCCCCTCCGCGGTTCGACATTGTTGACAGGTGGTGGTGTGATTTCGTTAGTGCGAAGTCTTGTGCTCCCGAATGCTTGAATACGGATCAAGAGACGCCTTAGATGTGCTCACGATCATTTGGCGAATTCTCGCGAGTGTATATATTAACCGCGGTCTCCTCCACACATTTTTGTGCCGATGTGCTCATGGGTGATTCATATATATATTTTTGTACTTTGCCTGTGACGTTCTAAATAAAATGCATTTAAACGAAGTGAATTGATGTCTTTCCCGATCCTACTGGTCAAAGCCAGAGGCCCCGAGCGGCCTCCGCTGTAAGACATAAGAGGAGCCGGATATACAGCAAAAGCGTGTTTACGCCCCGCCATCGCCCAAATCCGTTTTCGATGCGAGGCTGTGCTGCTTTTGCCCGGTGCTGCCAGTTTCGTGAAACTTCTCGCCGGGTCCAAAAAGATCGGGCTACCACTCACGCCAGGTTTCAACAATATGTTTCGTCGAACAATTTCAATCAAACACGAAATTTCACCCACGGCTATTTTTATGGCAGCCCCCACCAAAACTGCCACAACGCTCTCTGCCATGAATGGATGATGAACAAAATGTAAGGCGCAAACGAGCTGGTGTACATTAGCACATGGTTGAAAAAACCCCGAGACGGCGGGTAAACGACACAACACTAAAAAGTCTCTAACACAGCGTGTTAGAGACTTTTTATGTTGTGTCGTTTACCCGCAGTCAATCGGGTTTTTTTTCAGCCATGTGCAATGAGTGATAGTGGCTGCACCAACTGTACCCTATCTTAACGGGTGGCAGATTGCGCCACCATACTACTATATGGCGTGGATAGAGGAAATATAACTTGACCAAAAAATATGGCCGCCAGTGGCCGCATCTCGCCGGAGAGGGCAAACGCGTGATCCAGCAAATAGACATAGAGATCAAGTGGTCGAGACATATTATCTCTAGCGATCGCTGCACAACTCTGCACTTCCGGGTCGTCTGCTAGCGAAAACCGGTCGCCAAAACTGCGAAACCGTTTACCAATGACGAACCGCATTTTTCGCTACCAATGTTCGGCAGCAGAAATAACTCGAATAAATATGTTAGAGGTCATCTTTTTGATTAGGAAGTTTAGTAGATTATTTCCATTACTCCGATAACAATACCCGATACTTCGCCGACGCCTTTAAGCATGCATCATATTGTTATCGGAGGTATCAAAATAATCAACTAAGACTGCCTGTTATTTCCTTTGTGGGAGTTTTGCGAGAGCAAGGACCACCAATGCGCAGAGGCAAGAAGTTAGCGCGGTGCGAGCGTGGGTGATACCCTTCATCATGGAAAACAGAGCGAGAAAAACAATGAGAACGTCCCGTGTGTTTCTTCTACGTCATCGTCACGTTTTTTTGCGCTGTTTTTCATGATGAAGGATATCACCCACGCTCGCACCGCACAACTTGCCTCTGCGCATTGACGGTCATTCTTAGTTGATTGTTTTGATACCGCCGATAACAATATTATGCATGCTTAAAGGCAGTCGGCGAAGTATCGGGTATTGTTACCGGAGTAATGGTAATAACCTGCTAAAACTTCCGAATCAAAGATGACCCTTCAAATATTGATACAAGTTATTTCTGCTGGCGCGCATTGCTAGCGAAAAATGCGCTTCGTCATTGGTGAAGAGTTTCGCGGTTTCGCCGACCGTTTGTTTACTAGCAGACGACCCGGAAATGCAGAGTGGTGCTGCGATCGCTAGAGACGTCGTGTCTCGCCAGACAGGTGCACTTGTATTTCAGGGAGCAATCGCCAGGGGGCGCTGATAGGACCGCGGGCCATGCGAAGCTGTGTTAGCACTCATATTGATCGTAATAGTACACCCCAAAAAATAGATGATTTTTTTCTCTGAAAACTTAAACTAAGCCTCGCCATACGCCAATTCTCAACCCAAATGTAGAGCTAGAGGTCGGAACCAGATGCCAAAGTTTCAGCTCTAACCCTTATCTTATTCAAATGTGTATTGGTGATTTTCTCAAAAATGTTAATGCAAAAAGTGGCAGCCGACGAAACTCTTGAATAGAATGGAGCTCTATGGCGCCAGAGACCGAAAACGGGAGAAAATGGGCGTCATTTTGCGATTGAAATATTCAGAAAATGACTCGTACACTCTAAGAAAAGGGGGTGTACAGGGGTACTCCCCTTGTCGCACATGTAACTCCCCAAAACTACATTTGGACGTTCTGTCCACCTGACGTCGAGCTGGCAATACCAACTTTTGCAAAGCGGCTGGATAGCTGTTGGATATAACGTACTAAATAGCTAATGTGCGTATCAAAGACTACAAAAAATAAATTACTGAGGTTTTGCAGCAGGGCCGAAAAAACCTTGATTGTCTTAATGTAGCCTTTAGTGAGCACATTAGCCATTTTAAAAAGTTGAGTCGCTCGACTATCAAAAAGCTAGTAAAAGTTGGTATCGCCAAATCGACAACAGTGGACAGAACGACGAAATTTAGTTTTCGGAAGTTACATATGGGACAAGGAGAGTACCCCTGTACAATCCCTGGCTTCTTAGAGTGTCACTTTGGAACAAGATATTGGTTTGTGCTGAAACTTAGGCATTTGGTTCGGACCTATAGTGCTACATTTGGACGGAGATTGAGCTTTCGACAAAGCATATTCTCTTTTGCGGTTAGACGAACACCGTCATTTCTTGGGAGGATAAATTATAGTTCCTTTCAGGAGCAACGGATGAACGCTCCATAGAACGGGAACTCAGTACGTTTTCGAGGGAAACGTCCCGAGGAACTGCCTCTGTATTTTAACCAAACTTTAAACAAACAATTCGGATGATAGATGTTTAAATGGTCGCTCTGACTATTTCAACGTCCATCATATATATATTTAAAAAAAACGGTAGATGTTATTTATCGAGCCGTTCCTAGAAACGAGCCATTTTTTTTTGTACGCCTTTTCCGAAGAGCTTACAAAGCGCCGACGCACACAAAAAGTGACAGGGATGCATATAACCTGGTTGGAATATACAAACATGATCAGGCCAGCCTATAGAGGTCTGAATTTAAAAAAAAAGTAAGTAGCATTTAAAGCCTGGTACGATAATGTAAAAACCAGTAAAAAACATCCTGTTCTCTAAAATAATAGGATGCACAATATCTGTTGAGCAAAGTTATTTGCTTTTTTCTGGCGACAGCAACCAAATCTCGAGCCCGGAGGTGGGTTTCCCGAAAGCCTTTTGTGATCCACAAGCTTGCCGTACCTTGGAATCGTGAGCTCGGCTTCCAGCTGTTAAGGCAGCATCGAGAGATCCCGTTTGTGTGCGGCCCCGAACTACCCTGGGATCCCGGGAGGAGCAATCAATAGAGAGTTTTCTTTTGTATCGTTTTGGCTCTCCCAGTAGTCTATACGCTAGGTGACGACGCTACTGCGCGGGCATGCTGCTAGCGGAAACATTGCTGGGAGCTACGGAGGCTAGTGGAGGCGCGCTATCTGATCCAAATAGCGAGGAGCGTAGCTCGGCCTGCTAGCGTTGGTTTCGCGAGAACGAGTCTTGGCTTGATAGGGAAAGCCAGCGAGGGATCCAATTCAACAAGGCCGCCACGCCGTGCCTGTCCGATCTGCCCTCCTTGGCGATCGGGTTCTGGGAGCGGATTGTACTTTGCTGCTGCGAAAGTAGCCGGGAGAAAGCCGTTTCAGGACTGCAGCAGGGAACGTGGTGAGTTGGGCGAGTTGGTAATGATTGAACATGGTTAAAACTGCGCAATAGAAAAGAACAGAGGAGAGAGAAGAGACAAGCGGAAACTCAAACCTTGATGTATTGCGGGAATAAAAATGAACAGCCCGCAGTATCAGCTTAGGGCCGAGTCCCACACTGGCCGGGGGCACCCGAACGCGCGGAGGCCACACAACATCAACCACACTCGTACGATTCTAGAAAGGCGATTTCCTTGTCTGCTAATGCCCACAGAAAGTTGGCTGACACATCGCTTGCCCAGGCTGAGTATATTAAAATATCAAAAACTTCCCTATTGTGTTTTTATAGAATCTGCCAATTATCGAGGATTTCTGTAAGGATGGTGTACACTTGCACGCTTTACAATGCATAGGTAGGTGACGCCTATCGTGAAATATAGAGAAAGTTTGTGTTCCTTTAACCGGTCATTAAAACACCGTCCTCTGTGTCCTACCTAGGATCTACAACATAAAAGATGGATGTTATGAATCTCGCTGGTTGAACATGGCACATAAGGCTGGACGTGTTTTGTGTTGCACCTGTGTTTGTGTAATAATTTCTACTTTTGATCTAACTTTAGAAACAATTAGACCCATTTTTCGGTGGCTCACATCACTAAGGGGACTCCGTACCTATTGGCTACCTGTATTAGATTGTGTAAAATTCAGTGACATACTGGAACCACCACTCTCTTTTTTAGTCAACACTACGTGCAGCTTTTTTACATCCTTTTACTTTTTATCAGTGCTGCTACCACCTCAGCTAGCACCTGCGTCAGGAATCCAGTCAATGTAAGCCTCACAATTTGAGCATTAAAACTGCCTTGGATGGTGTGGAAACATGCCTTCTTTAAGGCTTAAGTAAGGCAGGAAAGAGCTATGCTTCTTTTACGACTTTGAATGCGAAGACGTATAGTGTAGTAAACCTTTTTTAGAACGGAGTAAAAATTACCAGCACGTGTGGTTTGTTTGCGAAAATAGGAAATGTATAGAAATCGCAACATATCTTCCTTAGAGTCGCATAAGTAAAAATAAGACCTGAACCGCACTTGGGGAAAATGGCCATGGTGCTACCAATTACATTATTGTCAAAATGTCTTTCGGTACACTAGCAGGAAATCATCTACATACCTAGACACCTAGAAGAACTGGCATAGACGCTATGGCAGTCTTAATGGCATGGTCGACCCCGCAAGGAAAATATCGCTGCCACAAATAAGCCTATACACACTCCCGACTTTTGCACACACAAAAAAAATTGTTTTGCTATTTAATGAATATAGAATTAAGATAGAAATGTAGCAGCTCAAGAAAACTTTCTATGTGTACACCACTTGCGTTCCGGAACAAGAGCTCACCGTGGGACCCAACGCATAACTTGACAGAGAGGCTAGTAGATGTTCATCGGGAAGCGAGAAAAAAAGGTCTTGAACGTCCACGCTTAAAACACAGTGATTGGACAAGTCATTTGCCCTAAGTATTTCAACGACGGCTTTTGATTTGCAGACACTAAAGGGATCCGTAATCTTCAGCCTGGTCAGGTAGCTTCGGCAACCTTTTGCTCCTCCTCCCCGACATTTCATATGTCAAATAGACTTCAATTCAATTTAATTCAATTCAATTCACACCAGAAAGGTGCTTTTGAAGATAGGCTGCATCGCCGTTGCCACGGCCTTTTTCGAGACAATTGTTCGGAAAGGACAGGGTTCCTTGTGTCTTGGCGGTAAAAATACGTCATGGTGTAACCCGTCAGCTTTTCAATGTTGCTTGCTACGGGTTCAACGAAAAACGTTTACGAAGGAAGAGTGCCTGGACCTGGCCTTTCAGGACTATCTGCACTGACCGAATGTTGTTATGAGCCATGTGCATGATTTTTATTATACATTCCTTCTCGCAGTATCAGAAATTAGCCTTTTTTATCCGCTTCAAGACACGCTGCTGGTTGTCAAACAAAAGTTAATGACATGTCTAGGATCTTGGGCAAATTCTCATTTCATTTTTGCTTGGTCTATTTTCACCCCTGCGTTGCTTCAGCATAGAAGTCATGTTTTCACACCATCAAAGTCAGTTTTAATGCTCAAATTGACAGAGCTTAGATCGCCTGCGTTTCCAGCGCGTGTGCTAATTGAGGTGGTAGGAACTCTGATAAAAAAGTAAAAGGATATCGAAAACTGCCCTTATTGTAGACAAAAAATTTAGTGGTGGTGGTTCTGTATGTGCAAAGAATTTTCCACAATCTAAAACAGGTAGCTAATAGGTAGGAGTCCCCTGAGTGATGTCAACCCCCCCCCCCCAAAAAAAAATGGTTCAAATGTTTCGTAGAGTTCAAGCGAAAGTAGAAAATATTCCAAAACACAAATGCAGCATAAAACACGTCCACACTTATGTGCCCTGTTCAACCAGTGTGATTTATAACCTGCAACTTCATGTGGTAGATCACACGTCAGGACCAACAGGACTGTGTTTTAGTAACCGGTTAAGGAAACACAATATTTCTCTAAATTCCACGGTGGGGGGTCTACCTACCCCTGCATTGTTAAGCGTGTAAGTGTACATCATATCAAAAAAAAATCTTGTTAATTGCCAGATTTCTAGAAACCTACTCGGGAAATATTTGAAGCTTTCAACATACCTTGCCTAGGTGAGCGTTTTGTCAGCCAACCTTCTGTGGCATTAACCAGAGACGGAAATCGATTTTCTGCCAATCGTATGAGTGGGGTTGATGGTGTGTGCCCTCCGCGTGCTCGGGTGTCCCGCGCCAGGGTGGCCTTGGCCAAGCTGATACTGCGGGCTGTTCTCCCTTTTAGAGCGCAGCCAGCGCGCCGTTTCCGGCTTGAGCGGCGTACGCGTGCCGTCGCCGTTGCCATTGCCGTCGCTCTTGGCGTAATGGCGCGGTGCATTGTGAGAAATAATCCCATAATGCACCGCGCAGGACCCTCGTGATGTCACTCGGGACGTCACGAAGCCTCTCGCGTGTAAAGTAGTGGCTCATGATCAGTGCTAGCAACAAGAACAACTTCTTTATCTTTGAGCACGCGCTCCTTTGAAAGGATCCCTTCGCGCTAGCATATGGTACATCCCCTCTTTTTCTGAAGGAACAAAGACCAAAACACAAAAGACAAAAAATCAGCAGAACCCATCCTTTGGGAATGATTATCTACGTTAATGCGAATAGCATCAAACGGTGCGGAGTTATGCGCGTTCGTCAGGTGGCCGGCACACTCTAGATACGCCAGCCCACTCTTGAGGCGATTCTAAATTTGTTGACACTTTCACAGCCCTGCGCACGATCTCCGCAGCCCAGCACGATGCGTTTGTGTCACTTAGGAAGGCGAGCAAAGCACGCGCCATACGCACAAACACTCAAAATGGTACCGACCAGACTTTCTGGCGTCTCAGCTAGTCTCAACCAACGGTACTCTAAACGGTTGTTTATATCTTTACCATAGGACGCGCTTTACAGCGCTGTCACAGCTACCGGTGCGCGCGCGTTCCATGCACGAGGGCTCATTCCGCTCTCGTGAGGCTGAGCACGGCCGCTACATCACCCTCTCCCGAGCGCGGGAGAGGGTGAGCTAGAGGAGAGGGTGAGCGCGGGAGAGGGTGAGCTAGCCCTCGTGCATGGAACGCGCGCGCACCGGTAGCTGTGACAGCGCTGTAAAGCGCGTCCTATGAGTAAAGATATAAACAAATGTTTAGAGTGCGTTGAATGACTGCCTTCATGGCTCTGTGGTTAGCGCGTCTGCCTGCTGATCAAAGGGTCAACGGTTCGAATCCCAGCCGGCGCCGGTCTTTTTTATTTATTTATCGACCCGCGGCGTAAGAGGTTAGATAGCCAGATAGATAGATAGATAGATAGATAGATACATAGACGAAAAGTGCGTGAAGTATCCAAAGAATGCTATTCGCATTAATATTCGCATTAAAACAAAGAAGGCATCACTTAAAACGGGAAAGTAGAAAACAAACAAAACAAAGTTATACACAACAACCACCAGGGTAGGAGGAGTAGCAGGGAGGATGAGGAGGTGAGGAGGGAGGAGGGTATACTCTTCCCTTAGTACCCTTGCCTCCTCCTCCACCTCAAGAGCAGCGCTCTAATTCGGCGTTACACGGTGTTGTAAACGTTTTTTTCTTCCTGCAATACATTGAGTTGTGAGTTTGCGCTTGTCTCTGCTCTTTCCTCTGTTCCTTTCTATTTGTGCGCAATTTTAACCATGTGTAACAGGACCGATTTAAGGCGAACATGCTAAATACGGCCACGGGGAAGAAAGGCTCGAGGGACAACTAAGCCCTGATGAGTTGTCAATGCGAAAGCATGAATTTCGTTCTTCTGTTCCCTTATTTCGTCTGCGGCGTACTGGCGTAGACGGCCACGTCTCGTCCGTGGAGCCACTCCGGATGTGCCCGAACGGGCTCTTCCTCGCTCGGCGGCCAGACGCTTCGTTTTAAAAAGGCGCGCTGGCGGCGCGTGCCCCACAGCGCCATAGGACGGCGGTTCTTGAAAATAACGCATCTTGCGGCGGCCAATCGAAGCCTGGGAGCCTAGCGGCCAGATTTCCATTTCACTTTCTTCCATCGGAAGAGTGGTACGCTTTTCGCGCAGCTTCAATGCTGGGAGACATTAGAAATTTTCTTCACTTGGCTCCATAGAGAGAAGGAGTTTAGATGCCGTTTTCGCGGTTTCAAAGCTGATGACGTCGGCTCGCTCCATAGGACAGTTAATGATTTGGCATTCAAAATCTTCGCTATTCATGGTACCGTGAGCGAAGGGTGCGGCCTCCTGCTCGGCCACTTTACGTCGTGAGGAAAGAACCGACCAAGAGAGGGAGCGAGCAGGCAAATCTGAGGGATCTCTGTGTCGTTTCATTTTCGGTGAACCGTGAGAAGAGGAAAGAAAAACCGATCGCAACGACACAGCAGAAGGAGCCATGGTTGTTTTCATTTATTTTTGAAGATTTCTCTCGGTGACTTTGGCGCTTTATTCATATCTGATTGGCCTGGACAGCATAGACGCTTGGCCGTCTGTTGTATTCAAGTAGAAACATAATTATCATTTACTTAAGGAGAAGCAAAAATTAGCGCTTTATTCGATAAAGAAAGAATATTTTATTAAGATAGCGAAGTTAATAAAATATTGCAAAGAACAGCTTTACAAACCTTGGTTTTACGCGGCCTTAGTGTCTACAGAGAGCCGCTAGCGGCTTTCGTTAGCTCTCGTAACGCTGTAAGTTGTAGCGGGTTGCGAACGTTCTACTAGTTCTAGTAAAACTTTAAATGGCAGTTCCGCTACGCTACATATGGCGGAGGTCGTACCGGATTGCGGAAAGCGTAGCGCGAGTGACTAAACGATCTGCTAAAACTCTATTTTGCGAGCGCCGTATGGTGAACTCTACCATTCTTCGATTAGGAAAACCGAAGGCCACCGGGACCATCGGAGGCGTCACAGTCATCCAGGAAGTATCTTTAGGGCGCCTTGGTCTTCACGGAATAATAAGCCGCCAACCAACTGACGGGACGCCACACCCGGTTAGATGGGGTTTTGCTTCACTTTGCTATAAGATGGATTAAACATGTACGTTTTGTTTGTACTGTGGCTCTCCGTTCCTGCTGGGGCCGCGGCCTGTATCCTGCTCCAGCCGCGACGCTGTTTGCCCAATCAGCAACAGTGAAAACAACCAAAACAGCAGCAACGAACGAGGATGGTTCGTGGCTATAACATCTTAACTTCTTATCAAAAAGATTTTAGCTCATTTTAGGTTTCAATGTTATTCTAGCGGAATGAAGGACGCGTAGCGTAAGTGCCGTTCTGGCATTATGAGAATGGTCGTATTCACTATAATCGAAGGGGTCATTTTTAATTCGTGTATGCGCTATTGCATCGTCGGGCTTCTTGAAGTGGAACACAATCACTTGTATCTCCATGTCTCCAGATTACAAAAAAAAGTACAACAAAGGGACTTAAAAAATGCTGTCATAGATAACGCGACACAAGCTTGCCCGAACTTTGAAAAACATCGATTTTTCTTTTACAAATTCATTTTTAAACTTTTTGACTTTTGTGTTAGGATCTGCAGAAAAAAAAAAGGTTCAAGTGGCTCGGCCTTGTAAGAAAGGCGTTAAAAACGTAAGAATGTCAAGATTCTTAGCGTTTGTCAATGGGGGTGACAATGAGAGTGTAGTCAAGTTTACGAAATGAAAATGCAAGCAGGGGGGGGGTAGGGGGGAGGGGTAGGGGAGTGGAGATATGATGTTCTTATTTCACATTCCCGCTTTATTGTGAATAAAAATGTAATGATGTAGAATGAAGCCGCTAACGTAAATATATAAGGAAATTACCTTAGAATTACTCTAGGAGATATGTATTCATTCCGTTACAATTTGACTGATAAATGTAAGGGAACACAGGTATTTTTGTTACCTGTAATGGATTACATTCAAGTCTGAAGGAGGAACCACTCTCTGTGCGGCATGCTTCATTTGCTTGACAACAATTCGGCACCACTATCTCCAAGTTGAGGTGTCGTGAGTCCCATAGCTCTCCGGTTACACTGGAGACGGGGAGAATCCGAGTCTCCCGTCCCCCGGAATATAGTCAGATCCTATATGCATCCGAAATGTACTAGTAGCCGCTCCCCCCCCCCCCGGTCCCCTCAATAAACATTCTTAGCTATGGCACTGGCACCTGTGATGTTTAATCCTGGGTATGTCACTGTTACCTGCGATGTCTAATCTGATTTTGAGTCGTTTAACGCCCGAAGTTGAAAGTAAATTGCTTTGTTACAATAATTATAATGCAATTAAATGCAAAGGTGCAAGCGAGCTGGACAAGAATGACGAAAATAATCCCCGGAGAAGGGGAACAAGAGAGACAAAGGTCCAACGCAAATCTCCAAACACAGCTAGGTGAGTGGATGGAGCGCGACCGAAAAAATCCGCCTGGTCCGGGTATCGAACCCGGGGCTAACTCCCGTATGAATCCGGCTAAGAACGTATCACACTATTTTGAATTGTAAACAGTCTTCGGAGGCCGCGCTTTATATCGAGGCAACCCCCTATCGGCGATATTCAAATTAGTATAATATTCATTGTTGGATGTGGGTATTTTCACTCGCTCGCTATATTTCGCCTATGGAGTATCCGAGGCTATGTTTCAATTAGAAACGACAAATGGCAGGTTAAGGTAACGATACGTTGGAATATTATAAGCTCAAAGGGAAATCGTTCCAGGATAAGGAAGGCATGAGGAAGAGCTTTCGTTCCTGTTTCAGAGGAATGTGTCCTACACTCCCCGCATCGACTGGAGCAAGACGCCCGGTGCTGCTAGTGTTCAGTCAATAAGGAGAGGAGCGCTGCGTTCTGTGGCGTTCTCCTTTTGAAGATCCATTTAAGAGTGATACCGGATAGGGTTAGGGTCCAGCCACGCAATCTGTACGAACATTGCTGAGAGCTTTGCGTGCCAGAAATACCAAAGGGCATGGTGAAAACCACGCAATAGTTCCACGCAGTTCAACGAAAACCTATTGCGCTTGGGGGCAACGTCAAAAATCAAGATAGAGTACAAAGGATGTTAGTCAGTAATAAAATTGTCTCGTATCTTTGCGGTAAATACTGCTCGGTATAACTCTTCCGTTGAAGCTTAGAACTCATTGCTGCTCACTCCCTTTTGGTAATACAAGCTCGCAGGATTGGGTACCGCACTACATCTGGCACCCTTGTTTTCGGTACTACGAGCCCAGCTGATTATGCACCGGGAAAACGTCACATCAGGATCTCATCCCTCAACCTTTTTTTTTCCTTCTTCGTAGAGCCATAAGGGTAAAAAAAGAAACAAAAATCTTTATTAATCGAAGCGTACCCACCAAGTCGTAGAGTGCGGCGTTTTTGTCGGTCCCCACCATTAACGTGAATTGAAATACATCACACTGTTTATAATAATATTATAATAATATATTGGCTAGATTCAATGCCATAAAGCAATCCAAAGTGCGGGAATCATGCAACCACTACCAGTGTACACGTAACTCCTGTCTTTGATTGTTGACCCCTGACCACAAAGCGTCGCGGCGCTTCTGTTGTCATTTTTATTTAATTTTGGCTGTTGATTTTGTTAGTTGTTTACGGATTTTATGACGCAAGAGCCTCAATGGTCATACTGCACCAGACTAGGTAGCCTAAAAACACTGGTAAAAATACACTAATACAAAACCGGCTATAGTTGGTGTAAAATCTAAGTTACACGTTCTAGAAAAGCGAAAGACGGTCAAATGATATAAGGCTCCTCCCTAGGAGAAAGGCAAGATGAAATCGAATACAGTGCTTGAAAAACTCAAGGAAATTAACTTGTACTCTTGTAGAAGGCAAGGAAAGAGAAAGAAGATATACGAAACAAAGTCACTTCAGAGTGCTCGCACATTGGTGGTTTTCTAATCGCTTAAGAAGGTACTGAAGGGTAAGGCTGATTTGGTAAACTTTCAAGCGGCACAGGAGAAGCCTAGTAAAAACAATTTAATTACCTAAGGTTTACAATACAAAAAGATCTGACTTCATGATGTGAAACTTGTTATTATCTGCTAAGTCTCATTCTGATTGCCAAAGTTGTGAAAGGGAAAATCTAATAGACATTTTAGGTATTTGTACGGCATGCGGACATCATTGGTAAAAAGTATTTTTTTTCAAGAAGCAGTCAGTCTATTTGCAGCCTCATTGCCTGCGATGCCCAAATGGTTTTTGATCCAGTGAAACATTGACCCAGTGCCAGTTGGGTTAGCATATCCTTGGTTCGTGTAACTGAATATGCTGCACTAAAATTAACACTTGAGTGTCTACAAAAGGAATGTCTTTCATTACTGTGTTTCGAAATATGCAGTCATGCACTGCTAGCAGAGTTGGGCAGTATCGCGATACAAATATGTGCAGATTTCAGAAAATATTGTGTATTTACATTTCTGAGTCGGGATACAATTTTTAAACTCTATTTTGTATTTATATATAGAAGTACATTTCGGCTGTTTCTGCCAGGTGTATTCGCAGAGTGGCGTCTGTCAAGGACGTTTTGGGCCTCTGACCGCTCAATGACTCACTTCTTCATTTTTCAAAAGTTAACAAAATTCTTTTTCAAGCTTTAGGTGTTCAACTATTCCACACAATCCCAAAGTTGAAAGCTCTGTTGGCGTGCCTAGTTAACAGTTAAAAAGATACGGGATCCTTGAACTTAATTCCTCGGTGGCGTTATAAAGTCACTGCTGAAAGAGGCGTCCGAATTGGACATCACTATAGTTACTTCTAGAGGTTATTATGGAAGAAACAAGGCTGATTTAGATGTCCCTCAGATTTTGTCTAAGAAAGATAGAAATACCGAAAGAAAACCACGCTCGAGCCATGATAAAAAATCATTTGCTCCCCTTGCTACTTCCCAAATACAAGATGTTAATTCAGCGGTAAATTTGATTTGAGCTCATTTCAGGCCCCAACATGCAGTGAGAACTCGCTTGCTGTTTTGAAAACAAAGTCTCGTGTTTTACTGCATGCTTCTTTAAGCTCTTCGTATGCTTTAAGGGGTGCGCCAGAACGTCCAAAATAATGTTTTACAATAATGTATTTCACTGTCTGTGTTTCAAGCCCACCAAAATGTATTCGTATAGGTATATGTATTTCTCAACACTTCACTATTTTTCAAATGTATTTTTGATACGTATCGTGATACATTTTTATAAATGTATTTCAATATCAGTATTTTAGATGTCTGTTGCCATGTACACCAGTATTTGTATTTCAAAGATACGTTCAAGAGTATTTATGCCCATCCCTGGTTGCTAGTATGCTATGTTATTTGGCAGTAGAAATTTTGGCGATACTATTTAGCCTAAGTCACAAGGGTCAAAGAATTTAAATAAAGAGCAGAAACGACATACATTGAGCACTTGAACCTGTCATTTTGAATGTTGGTAATAATTATTGCGCGTTGGTTACAGTGAGAGGCATATTTTTTTAGGGGCGAAGCTCCTATAAGGCGTATTTACACGACGGACCAAATTGCTGTTTTGGTCCGCGGGCCGCGCATCACGTGATCTTACGTCACCGGTTTCGAGGTCCGCCGGCGGTCCGCGGCCCGCGCTTCTGAGAAATGCCAAGCGACTTTTCTCGCCCGGACCTTGGCGGCGGACCGCGGCGTTTTTAGTATAATTGAAGCGCTAAGTCTGGCAACAAGCTGGCTGTTGACCGCCAACTGTTGAAGACGAAGAAGACGAACCTTTTGTTGTGCGACGAAAAGAGTTGACTATGCAGACCAAGATCTTTCCTGCACATCCAGGGCTTCATCCAGCATGCCCTTTTCGGTTCACTTAAGTCCTCCTCGTCCTCAATAGTCAACGCCAGGGCCACCGCGGCCAAACGTCTCTTTCGTTCAACCTCATCTTGGCTCCTTACAAATAGCCTCAAAGCAGCTCGCTGCATGCGTTTGGTGGAGCTGTGAGGTCGAGGTTAGACCGGCCCGTTCGCTCTGTCGTCTGCTCTTTTGGTCCGCCGTGTGGATGCTCATTGCAGCCGGGCGGCCCGCGGGCCGCGCATCACGTGATCAATCGGTCCGCGGCCCGGTCCGTCGTGTGGATACACCTTTAGGGGCTAGCCATGTCCGTATGTCCGTCCAGCGTCCGGCGTCCGGTGCTCCTGCTCCTGCTCGTGAGCTCACTGCGCTCACGAGCACGTGAGCACGTGCTCACGTGCTCGTGTAGAGCAAAAAAAAGATTAAAAAAGATAAAAAAATGATAAAAAATATTTATGAAAAAAAAAAGTATGTTTCCGCAGCCGACAGGATTCGAACCTGTGCGGGGAGACCCCAACGGATTTCTAGTCCGATCGCCTTAACCCCTCGGCCACGACTGCGGGACGAGTAGGGGAGCTCTGAGTATGGTAGTAAGCTCAAGAGCTGGGGATGTCATGAATGAAACGTTGCATGTAGCCGCTCAACGTCTATACAGGAGAGGGCGCTGCGGTCAAGTGCGCATATAATCGCGTTAAACTTTGCATGCATTGGCTCAACGTTTATAGACGAGAGGGCGCTGCGGTCAAATGCTCAAATGCGTATATAACCACGTTCCATACCACACATTTTCTTTCTGACATGGATGAAAACGAACGAAAGGCTCGGCATGCTGCGGCTCAGCGTCTACGCAGACAAGCACCACCAGAGCTTCGCCCCAATCAACATCATTCACCACGTAGAGATGCGGTCAATATTTTTGTAAAATTAGGGTTGGAGATTACGTTAATTACATTATGTTTCATATACCAATCACAAGCTATGGGCTTGATATCCCATGGCGCAGTGTGACATGCCATGTCTATGAGGTAGACAGTCCCACGAGGTAGAAACAAATGTTCTCAAAACGAAATCTCAAAGATCGAACAACAGTTGGCTTAGATCAAAGGTAAGACAAAATGTAGATTCGTGAAAATAACTGCAGGCTGGATTCCTGGAGTCCGATAAACCATTCTAAGCCTGAACAAGACTAAAGAACAACATATGTCCGAACTGCACCGGCTAGAGGACGCAATGCCAAATAATGCACAGGATCAAGCATCTTCAAGATACCAACACAATATCACGATAATCATGGCGCCATTGTAAAGTAGAGAAGTAAAGACAAAGTAGACACGTCGTCTCGAAACCTCAAGATTCGTGTCAAATGACTCACAAATTATCATTCTCAGCATACATTTTTGCTTCGAGCCACTAGAGGTGTGATACAAGAGACTAAGCTTGCGGCCAAGCATCACTCCCGGGAACTTCTTATCTGCTCTTACCACTCTTTTAGTTACGCGAAGCAATACGTAG